>PVJN01014166.1:0-47208 GCA_004026805.1 Lasiurus borealis
CCCGCCCACCACCTGCCGGCCCCCCAGGCGGGTGCACATCACGGAGGCCACGCTGAAGCACCTGGACCAGGCGTACGAGGTGGAGGAGGGGCACGGGGAGCAGCGGGACCCCTACCTGAAGGAGATGAACATCCAGACCTACCTGGTCATCGACCCCCGGGTACGGCCAGGCAGCGGCGGGAGGGGCGGCGGGGGACCCCAATAACGCCCTCCCTGGCCCCGGCGGGGTTCTCCGTCCTGAAACAGGAAAGGCCAGGGCCTTTCCACGCGGGTCCCCGATCCCGGGGTTCCACAGGCTCGTTAGGGAGCCAGGCTCTGGGTGAGACTCAGGGGGGCTGGGGATGGCAGGAGGCTGCGGGGGGCGGGGGGCTGCGGGGCCAGGAGCCCCCACTGTCCGGGCTCTGCCCCCTGCTTCCATCAGGACCGTGGAGGGGCCTTGGCGGCTCCCAGCCTGCCCCGTGCCCCCGCAATCCCCCTCCCGCCAGAGCCGCCCAGCCCCCGCTTTCGGTGAATCATCTTGGGGCGCGCTCAAGAATGCCGGCCGCCACGCAGGCCCTGCCTCTGGCCTCGGCCGCCCTCAGGGCTGATCTGACTGCCCAGAGCCTCTCCCCCCCATCCCCACCCTCCCCCACGCCGGCTGCAGCCGCTGGTGCGCAGGGGCCACGCGTGTGGAGTGAGCAGCTTTGCGGGGGCTGGGGTGCAGGGGGGCCAATGGCACCGTGTCGCCCGCCGCCCACAGAGCCAGCAGCCGGCCCCGCCCAGCCAGCACCTGCCCAGGCCCCGGGGGGACGCGGCGCTGAAGATGCGGGCCTCCCTGCGCATGACCCGCTACCTCGAGTCCTGGGGCGCCCAGCGGCCCTTCGCCCACCTCACCCAGCGCGAGAGCCTGAGCAGCAGCGAGGCCCCGCCCCCCGACGGCCGGCGCCCCAAGGTACCCGTCCTCGGGGTGTGGGGCCCGGGGACGCCCCTCGCCGGGGCAGCGGCAGGGCCTGTGCTAAGATGCCTCCTGCTGACCCTCACTTGTTCCACCTGTGAAATGGGTGCGGGGCCGCCCACTCCCTTAGGGGATGCAAAGGTGCGTGGAGGTGCTGTCTCCACCCTCCTCATTCACCAGGGGTGTCCCACCCTTGCCCGTGGGCCCGAGGTCATAGGCCGGGACCCCGGACGGGGACTGACGCCCCTCCCCCCCCCTTCCAGGCCATCCCGCTGCGGCGCCACCGCACCCCCGCCAGGTAGGTGTCCGTCCCTCCCGCCCGCCCGCCGCCCCCTCCTCCAGGCGGCCCCGGGCTGACCGGCCGCGTGTCTGCTTCCAGGACTGCGTCCCCCAAGGGGCGGGCGGAGGACGACTCCTACGACGACGAGATGCTGTCGGCCATCGAGGGGCTCAGCTCCACCAGGTGAGGGGCCTGGACTGTGCGTGCCCGGCCCCCCGAATGGCCCCCGTGTGCCCAGGGACCCCATGTGCCCAGGACCCCCATGTGACCAGGACCCCCATGTGGCCAGGTCCCCCATGTGGCTAAGGGACCCCCATGTGCCCAGGACCCCCATGTGGCCCAGCTCTAGTCATGTCCCAGGAGCCCCTCCCCTCCCTGTGCGGCCCCCGGAGCGTGGAGCCCTCTCCCCCTGGCCGTCCCTCCCCCCGGGGGTCCCCCCTCCCCATCTCACTGCCCTCCTGCCCCCCAGGCCCTGCTGCTCCAAGTCTGACGACTTCTACACCTTCGGGCCCATCTTCCTGGAGAAGGGCTTCGAGCGCGAGGTGAGCGAGCGCCCGGCCGTCCCGGGGGGAAAGTGGGGGGGGGGTTTAAGGGGTCCCCTCGGGCCCTGGCTGCTCAGGGACGGAGCTGGAGGGGGAGCTGGGGTGGGGAGGGAAAAGGGTCCCCTCTGAACACCGGGTGGAGACAAATGAGAGCTGACCATCAAGGAGGGTGAGGGGCCTGGAGGTCATGACCGGGGTCAGGGCCCCCCTCAGCCTCTCTGCGCCCCCAGTACCGCCTGGCGCCCGTGCCCCGGGCCCGCCACTACTTCGCCTGTGCCGGCCTCGTCTTCGTCTGCATCCTGCTGCTCCACCTCCTGCTCATGCCCAGGTCAGTGGGGGGGGCGGGAGGTCAGCCCCGGGTCGGGCGGGGTCAGCAGCACCTTGCAGGGGGGCAGCTGTGAGGAGCTCAGGAGGCCTCCGTGGCACCCCCAAACCTGGAGTTCCCGGCCCCCAGTTTTCGCTCCCTGGAGGCTGAGCCTGGCCTCCTGCTGTCCACACGGCTGGGCACCTCTAGGGGGTCGGGGTGGGGCTCCTGCCTGGGGGGCTGGCGCCCCCCCCCCTCTCAGCGGTGGACACGGAGGCTCAGAGGCGGGGCTCAGGCCTTATCCGGGGTGCACACCCCCGAGGCATGCCTCTGCCTCACGGGCCCTCTGCGGGGTGGGGTGGGGCTGGAGTGGGAGTGAGGTCACAGGGAGAGAGCGGGATCAGTCCCTGCTGGTGGGAGGGCGCTAGGTCACGGTGCAGGGTGTCGTGCTCAGGGGGCGCTCACCGATACAAGATGGAGCTCCGGCCCTGGCCCGAGGCTCCCGCTGCGAAGTCGATCACTTTTAAAAGATATTTGTGCCCAAACCCGTGTGGCTCAATGGATAGAGCATCGGCCTGCGGACTGAAGGGTCCTAGGTTCGATTCCAGGCAAGGGCAGGGACCTGGGTGGTGGGCACATCTCCAGTGCGGGGCGTGCAGGAGGCGGCTGATCAATGTCTCTCTCTCATGGATGTTTCTAGCTCTCTATCTCTCTCCCTTCCTCTCTGTAAGAAATCAATAAAATATATTTTAAAAAAAAGAAGAAAAAAAAATGTATTGAAGTCAGAGAGGAAGGGAGAGGGAGAGAAACATCAATGATGAGAGAGAACCATGGACCGGCTGCCTCCTGCTCAGCCCACCTGGGGATGGAGCCCACAGCCCGGGCCTGTGTGTGAGCGGGAATCGAACCCTGACCTCCTGGCTCACAGGTCGATGCTCAGCCCCTGAGCCCACCTGAGCGCCCTCCCTCCCTCCCGGGCAGCTGGGGCAGACGGGGGCCTGGCTTGATGCCGAGCTTCTGGTCAGCCAGGTCCCAGTGCTGTCGGCATGGCAGCTGGACCCGGGGTCAGAGGGCACGGGCTGAGGACAGGGGCGGGCCGGAGGGTGGGGGCTGGCTGGCAGATGGGGCAGCGTGTCGGGGGCTCGGCCCTGAGCAGCCGCTCCCCCAGAACGTAGGCGCGCCCCTCCCTGCAGGACGGTGGCTCTGGGCGTGTCCTTCGGGCTGGCGGCCTGCGTGCTGGGGCTGGTGCTGGGCCTGTGCTTCGCGGACGAGCTGCTGGTGAGTGGGCGCCCCTGGCCCCGCGCTGGGGGGCTCATGGGTGTCGGGGGGCTGAGGAGGGGCGAGCCCCCGCCCCCTGGCCTCCTGCCTTAGGGGCAGTCACTGAGCCCCCCAACCCCCGACGCTGCAGCTGGCCACACCCCCAGTGGCTGTACCTCTGGGCACCGCACGTGTCTGAGCTCCCCAGCTGAGTGAGACCTTAGGCTCTCACCTCCCGGGGGCCCTTGGCCTGTCCCCCAGAGCTCCCTGCTCCCCCAGAGCCTGCCCCCCTCCCCAGCCGCAGGCGGGTCCCCGTCCGGGCTGGGGTGACGCGGCCTGTGTCTCCCCAGCGGTGCCGCCCGGGCTGGACGGGGCTGCGGGCCGTGTCCCAGAGCGTGGAGACCCGGCCGCTGCTGCGCGTGGCGCTGGCCGTGCTCACCGTGGGCAGCCTGCTCGCTGTCGCCATCGTCAACGTGGTGGGTGCTGGTGCCGGGGGGTTGGAGGGGGCGGGGGCCCTGGTGTGGCCAGCCCGGGGGTCCTGAGCACGGGTTCTCTCTGCCCGGCCCCCGAGGAGGCCCCTCTCACCCTCAGGGGGACTGGGCAGCTGTCCTGGGCTCGAGCTGGGAGGACGGGGCCCTGCCTCTTGGGCCGTGCTCCGTGTCTGCTCCGTGTCTGTCTGGCCCCACACCCAGGCACAGTTTTCCCGCTCCATGCATGACCCACCTCTGTGCCCCTGACCCCACTCCATCCCCCTGACCCCACCTCTGTGCCCTTGACCTCACCTCTGTGCCCCTGACCCCACCTCTGTGCCCTTGATCCTATTCCATGCTCCTGACCCCACCTCTGAGCCCTTGACCCTACTCCACGCTCCTGACCCCACCTCTGTGGCCTTGACTGAAGCGGACCCAGGGCCGGGCCGAGCCGTGATGCCGGCAGAGAGAGGCCTTGGGCCCGCCCTGCTCGGCCCGGCAGGCGCTGGAGCCCAGGCCCCGGCCCCCGGTCACCGCCGTCCTCTCTCCCGCAGCCCCTGCTGCCCTCCCCCGCCCCGGGGCTGCCCGCTGGGAACCGGACTGGCCTGCTGGCGGGGAGCAGCGGGGAGAGGACCCCCTGCGAGCTCCTCCCGGTGAGTGCGCCGCCCCCGCCGGCCCTGAGTCCCAGGCTGTGGCCCCCGGAGCCCGGCCTCTCCCCGGGGAGGTGGAGGGGCCCCGGCGCGGGCTGGGGACCGGGGTCTCTGGGTGCGGGTGCCCATGGTCCCGATGTGCAGTGGGCGGGCTGCAGCTCAGGGGGAGGGGCTTGGTCTGTGTTTGGGGCAGGGGGAGCCCCAGCCGCTCTTGAGCAGGAGAGCGAGGGGAAGAGAGGCACTGTGGGAAGGCAGCTCACGCCAGACTCACGCCATGTGTGTGCCCTGCCCCTGACCTTCCCCCTGCCCCGCCCTGTCCCTGCATCACTTCTCCTCGCCACCAGCGTCCCCGTGACCTTGTCTCCCGGGGCCCACTTGTCCTGAGTGGAAGTGGAGGTGCAGGAAGGCCCCGGGGGCTGCAGGCCCCTCGCTGGGGTGACGGCGGGTCCCGGGGCGTCCTGCGGGGACGGGAGAGAGGCGGTGGGTGACCAGCCCCCTCCCCCCAGTATCACACCTGCAGCTGCATCCTGGCCTTCGTCGCCTGCTCCGTCTTCCTGAGGATGAGCCTGGAGCTGAAGGTGGCGCTGCTGACGGCCGCCTTGGCCGCCTACCTGGCGCTCCTGCACCTGTCCCCGTGCGCGCAGTGGGACTGCTGCCGCCCCGGCCCGCGCAACCGCACCCGCGCCAACGCCACGCTCAGGTGTGCATGGATCTGTCTGGTGTGGCCTGTGGAAGGTGTGTGCGTGGACCTGTCTGGTGTGGCCTGTGGAAGGTGTGTGCGTGGACCTGTCTGGTGTGGCCTGTGGAAGGTGTGTGCGTGGTCCTGACAGGTGTGACCCACTGTGGCTCAGTGGCAGATGGGTGCATGGTCCTCGGGTTCTGGGCCTAATTGGAGTGAGAAGAGGGGCCTGGCTCCCTGGAACCAAGGCTGGGGACCAGGGACCAGGGCAGGCCGCCCCGCGCACCTGCCAGGGCACACGTCCCACCCACTGGAGCGGCGCCTCCTGCCCGCTCGCTGCCTGGCTTCCTGTTCAGACCGGGTGTGGCTCTTCCTTGTCACCTGGGCCTCAGCTCAGCTGTCACTTCAGGGAGGCTGACCTCTGACCCCCTTTCTCCTTGGTCTTGTTCACGGTCTTGGTGGCTCTTCCTGGGCGGCCCTGGGGGAGTTGGGCCCCACGGCCCTGCGTCTGGGGGTGAGAGCTGGAAAGGACCTGCCTCTCCCTCCCTCCCTCTCTCCCTCCCTCCCTCCCACAGCTCCCCCGCCTGCTCCTGGTCCGACCTGAAGACCATGACCAGCTTCTACCTGGTCCTGTTCTACGCCACCCTCGTCTCGCTCTCCCGCCAGGTGAGCGGGCAGCTCGGCCGCCTCCCAGCTCGACCGCCACCTGCCCTCCACCCGCCCTGCACGGGGAGGGCCGCCTCCGACCGGGGCAGATGGTCCTCGGGGGGTGGGGGGGAAGCCCTGGTCAGGGAGTGAGGTGTTCACCACGATCTCAGGGGGGCCATGCTGCGGGGGGCGGGGGTGCTTAGGGGGGACAGGGTCCCGCTCACGGGGCCAGCACCCCGTCCCGCCCGCAGATCGACTACTACTGCCGCCTGGACTGCCTGTGGAAGAAGAAGTTCCAGAAGGAGCACGAGGAGTTTGAGACGATGGAGAGCGTGAACCGCCTGCTGCTGGAGAACGTGCTGCCGGCCCACGTGGCCGCCCACTTCATCGGGGACAAGCTGAACGAGGTGCGTGGCTGGGCGGGTGGCCGGCCACCACGTGCTTCCGTGGTCCTGGCCTCTCTGTGTGGCCGGGGGCGGGTGAGCTGCTGGTGCAGGGATGCGGGCGTGGGCGCAGACCTGGGCGCCTCCTCCCTCCCCGGCCATGGCCCCCGGTGCCTGCAGGGCGGGATGTGGTGTGTCACCGACAGCGGCGGCCGACCGACCGCGGGTGTCACGGCTCCGGCCGCCGTGTCAGAGACGGAGCGTCTCGTGGCGGAGGCCTCTCCCGGGCCCTCCACCCCGCTCTGCAGACCCAGGACATTTAGGAGCAAAACTCAGCCCCCCCTGCCTCTTCCCCAGCTCCCGCCGGCAGCTCCCGCCTTCATTTATTTATTTATTTTTAATATATATTTTATTGATTTTTAAAAAAATATATCTTACTGATTTTTTTACAGGTAGAGGGATAGAGAGTTAGAAACATCGATGAGAGAGAGAGACATCGATCAGCCGCCTCCTGCACGCCCCACACTGGGGATGTGCCCGCAACCAAGGTACATGCCCTTGACCAGAATCGAACCTGGGACCCTGCAGTCCGCAGGCCGACGCTCTATCCACGGAGCCACACCGGTTTCGGCTATTTTTATTTTGTGAAATGGGTCTGTTGGTTTTAGAGAAAGAGAGGGGGAGGGAGAGGGAGAGGGGGAGCTCACAGGCCCGCTTCTCCTCCCAGGACTGGTACCATCAGTCCTACGACTGCGTCTGCGTCATGTTCGCCTCGGTGCCCGAGTTCAAGGTGTTCTACACGGAGTGCGACGTCAACAAGGAGGGGCTGGAGTGCCTGCGCCTGCTCAACGAGATCATCGCCGACTTCGACGAGGTGGGCCCCGCGGGAGGGCGGGCGGGCAGGCAGGCGGGCGGCAGGGCACGTGCCCACGTACAATGGTGGCCCCCGCTCGGAGGGAGGGCATAGCCTCCTCGCTGAGCTCGGTGTCCGATCCGCTCTGGCCGGCAGCGGGCCACCCTTTGACTCCTGTGGGGGTCCCGCCAGCCCCCGCGGTGGGCCTGGGTGGGTGGGACCGACCCGGGAGCTGGAGTCAGAACCGCGTCCCCGTGGCGCTGCTGTGGAGCTGGCCGCTGGCTCCTTAGCAAGACCAGAGGCCAGCCGAGCGCTGGAGAGAGGGACAGGTGTCAGGGCAGACAGACAGGAGCAGGGAGAGAACACACTTATCCAGAGGGGCGGGCGGGCGGGCGGTCCCAGGGTGAGAACCGGCTCGGTCAGAGGGCCCGCCCTGCGGGAGCTGCCCTCGGAGGGCTGGGCCAGGCCGCTGCAGCTGCCCGCCTGCCTGTGTCCTGCAGCTGCTGCTGAAGCCCAAGTTCAGCAGCGTGGAGAAGATCAAGACCATCGGCAGCACCTACATGGCCGCCGCGGGGCTCAGCGCGCCCTCGGGGCATGAGAACCAGGTACGTCGCCCGCTGCGTCTGGGGGCTCCACAGGGTGGGATTCCAGTTCCTGACCTGCCACCTAGAGGGGCATCTCCACGCCGACCCAGGAGGGGCAAGTCCGGGGCCCTCTGTGCTGGAGCCCCCGCCCCCTCTCTGCCCGACAATGGCCGCAGGGGTGGGTGCAGATCGGTGCGGCTGGCTGGAGGGTCCATCTCCCCGTCGTCGTGGAGGCGGGAAGAAGGGGCGTGGCCGGGCCTGACGGCGCTGTCCTGTCCCCAGGACCTGGAGCGGCAGCACGCGCACATCGGCATCATGGTGGAGTTCAGCCTGGCCCTGATGAGCAAGCTGGACGGCATCAACCGGCACTCCTTCAACGCCTTCCGCCTGCGCGTGGGTGAGCCCCGCCCCGTCCCGGCCGCGCCCACCTCCCGGGACGGCTGCGAGGGCCCTGCCTTTCCCTGCCCAGCAGCTGGGGCACTTTCCTTGCACATCACGCCACAGACAGGATGACCTGTGACATGACACAACCCACAGACCGCAGAGACCCCCGTCAGCAGCTGCAAACAGCTGTACCAGCCGCTGAGAACCGGTTCCTGGCCCGAGCGGTCACGGAGCCGCAGACGGTTCGCAGAGCCGCTGACGGTGAAGAGGTGCTCGGACGAGCGCCCCAATCGGGTGCTAGGAAGCACCGTCCTGGCCTCCACTTGGGGTCTCATCCAGCTTCCCGGGGGGAGGGCTGTCTGTGGCTGCTGGGGGCTCTCTAGCCTCAGTGACCTGCGAACGTCCCCTCCACGCAGGCATCAACCACGGGCCGGTGATCGCGGGGGTGATCGGGGCGCGGAAGCCTCAGTACGACATCTGGGGGAACACGGTGAACGTTGCCAGCCGGATGGAGAGCACCGGGGAGCTGGGGCGCATCCAGGTACCCGCTGCCAGGCACCAGGGAGGGAGTGCTCCGGGCGAGGGGGGACCTGGCCGCTCCCTGGGGTCCAGCCGCCGAGTCCGCGGGGGTGGCGGGGGGCGACAGGTGCATTGCTGCTGGCCGGTCTCCCCGCCGGCCCCCCAGGTGTCCTCCTGCTTCTGCAGACTCGCTCCCTCCCTCCCCAAGGTGACCGAGGAGACGTGCGGCATCCTCCAGGGCCTCGGCTACTCCTGCGAATGCCGCGGCCTGATCAACGTCAAGGGCAAAGGGGAGCTGAGGACCTACTTTGTCTGCACCGACACGGCCAAGTGCCAGGGGCCCGGGCTGAACTGAGGGAGGGCTGCTGGGCGGGGCCTCCGCCCCTGAAGCGAGCCAAACCCGTGGAAGACGTGGCCCACCAGCCACCAGGCGGTCACGCTTCCTGACAGATGCTATGGGGCCCCCAGGAGCCGTCAGAGAGGACTTCCGGGGCCCGGGCCCCAGCCCCCCGCTTCAGGCGACCGCTGGCCTCCCCGCGCCGGGCAGCTGGAGCTCCGTGTGCTGGTGGGGAACGTGACCCCGGCCGCCCGTTTTCCAGGCAGGAGAGCGGAGACCGGGAGCTGGGACGGGCTGGAGGCCTTTGCCCCCGAGACCTGCTGAGGCTCCTGGATCCCTCGGCCACAGCCTGGCGACCGGAGCGGGAAAGGCGTTGCAGCGTCCAGAGGATCCAGCAGCGGGGAGAGCCCCAGCGGACACGCGTGCCTGGCCGCCGAGGGCATGTGTTGTAGGTGGAGGTGTTACCAACGAGGGTTTTATCTTTTTAATGACTCCCCCCTCCAGCGTATCCTCCGCCTTTTAGCCACCGGCACGCAGGCAGGACCGCTGTCCGGGGCCAGCTCGGGGGCTGCCCCGTGTGGGGACGCAGCTCTGTGGAAGGAGGCCCCACGCCGACTCCCGCCTTCGCGGTTAGGTGTCAGCAGGAAGCCCGGAAAGCCAGTTCCCAGCCAGTGCCTCCCCTGCCAGCTGCAGCCGGAAGGAGTGGGGTCTGGGGAGCCCAGACCTCTGGGACCCTCCCGTCCTTCCGTCCCCATACTGACTCCGAGAAGCTCCCGTCCAGCCGGGCTCCAGGGGCGAGAACCAGCCTGCTGCTCCTCGCTCTGCACTGCCACCTGAGCAGTCCCCGGGCCTGATGCAGGCCATTCGCTACTGCAGGGACCCCGGATCTACTGCAGTGACGTCACTACCATAGGGAACCCTGGACCTAATGTAGGTGACATCATTACCGCAGGGAGCCCCGGACCTAATGCAGTGACGTCACTACAATGGGGCTCTCAGCCAGTCACCTCGGACCCTGGGACTGGAGAGAGTGCACAGAGACCAGGAGGAGGACACAGGCTGCAGGCAGGCGGCGGATGAGCTGCACGTAACTGGGATGTCGAGTCCACGACCAGGAGTTGTGGCCGCATTGCTGGGAAGGGACTAACCGTAAGCGGCCTGTCACACGCTCTTCACAGGAAGGGCTGGCCTCAGGGCGGTCCTGTGGCCGATCCTCGGAGCAGCGTGCACGTTAGGCCGCCAGAGCTTACAGAAGCCGGTCACCATGCATGTACGTACGTGTGTTTACAACTACGCACGGTGGCCGATGGACGGGCTTTCCATGTTCAGACCGGAGTGTGTAACCGACCACGACAGTCACCTGCAGTGTTTTATAAAAGTTTTCTAATTACGCCTCCTTCCCCCGTGTCACGCTGTTTGTGCCAGGACGAGTCTCTCCTAACCCTGACGAGGGAACCCCCACCGCGAGGTTAAGGTGAGAAAGTGTCGTGCTGGGAGGAAGCCCCTCACCCACTGCAGGGGTGTGTGATAGGTCCATGTGCGGAAACACACAAAGGGGTGTGCGTGTAGAGTATTTACCGAGCTGCTGCGTTTGTTTTAGAGCGTCATGTGTGTGTCTATAAAGGACGGGCGTCCTGTAGTAAGTGACCAGCGCGTTCGGAAAGCCTGCACGCTCCAGCTCAGACGCTTCCTCGGCCTCAGGAACCATCTTAGCTAAGCAGGGCTCCGGGTGGGCTGCGGGCACCGGGCAGGAGCAGCCACACCCGGTCTCCCCAGGACTCCACCCAGTCGGCTCTACCCACTTCCCAAAGCTCTGGTGGCAGCAGGCCCCTCACCCCGTCAGGTGCAGTCTGAGCAGGCAGGCCTGACCTGGTTCCCGTTTCTTTAACGGGGACCGGGGAGCGGAGGGACTGGGAGTGTTGGGAGGACGTTTCCTTTAACGGATGCTCAGAAAAGAGGCTGTTTTCTCCCTCACGTTATCAGAAGGTCAGGGGTCACTGAGCTGACATGCGTCGTCCAGGTTACAGTCCCAGGGTCAGCTCTTACCCAACAGAAGGCCAGTCTCAGGAACATTAAATTAATTGTTCCAAAATTTAATTAAAAACACAATTTACAAATATTTAATATCTCCTGAAAAGCATTTCCAAGTGAAGAATCAAAAAGTATGTACATAATGTGTGGTCAGTACCGTCAGCTGCAGCTCCCGGCGGGGCCGCCCTCGGCATCCGGCTTCCGAGCCTCGTCACGGTCTGAAAGGAAAAGGCCGCTGAGCTCAGCGCTTCCCCCGAGGATGCAGAAAGGGACGAGACGGGGGCAGTGTCAGGGTGCGGGCACCCTCCCGGGCACGGGGGAGCCTGCGTTACTAGGTGACCACGGAGCTCTTCCTGCCCATGTGCTGGCCTTCAGCTTGCAGAGTGGAGAGAAGGGCGAGGACCTGACACAGCACCCCGCCGAGGGAGCGCCTCCTGCCGCACGCACCTTCCGTTAGGTCCACCAGGCCGCTGCCGGCGCCGGGGCGGGGCGCCGAGATGCCCATGGCTTTGCGAACCCCGTACGTGCTGACGACGTCGCCGGGCGTTACTTGCTGTGCGAGTTCTTTGAGGTTGTTGGTCACCTGTTCAGCTAGAAAGACAACACGACGAGAACAGCTCGAGGTGCTGTGATGGGTTCTCTAAGAACAGGTGTACACACACCAAGACCGCGCGTCCCGGAGCCCCTCGCCGGGACCTACCGAGGTGCAGCTCCCGGTAGGAGGGGCCCAGCAGGCAGATGGTGTTGGGCGGCGGCCGGGTGCTCAGGCGCTCGTTCTGGGCGTCCTGCAGCTCGCGGAGCAGCCGCGTGGTCTCGTCCAGCTTCCTCTGGAACACCTCGGCCTCTGCGGGGACAGCGCACGCTGCAGCGGCCCCGCTTTCCCGGGAGCGGAGACGGACCGTGTGCTCCGAGGCTCGGGGGCACTGACACGTCTCCCCAACCAGACCCCCACCGCGTGCCGTCCCGAAGACTGCCCGCGCCGGGAGCGCTCCCATCCACCCCCCGAGACATTCACCTTCAGAGTCGAAGACTTCGACCGGAGCGCCCAGGTTTGCCACGGCTTCCAGGGCCGCGAGCCTGTCCTGACTGCCGCCGCCCCCGCGCCCCGCGGGCTCCGCTTCGGCGGCCTGCGGTGGGGAGAGGCGTCACCGTGCTGGAGCCAGGAAGACAGCCCGTGTCGCAGCCCCGTTCCTCCTGCTCACTGCAGCTACCACTGACCCTACAGAAATGTCTTCCCAAGTCTGGCAAAAAGTGTCCACACCCAGGCTGGCGGTCAGGTAACGGAGCGCCCCGCACCATCGGCACCACCGTCTCACACGCCGGCCACTCCCGGTATGGAAGTGACCGCTGCCCGGGACGCGACGTGGTGAAGGCGAAGAGCCTCGCCAGCCGGGCCGGCCTGCGCCCTGCAGCTCTTTACAACAGGCCCCGCCCGTCTCCCCCGCCCACAGCCGGGCCGCACTGATGGGGAAACACAACCCAGAACAGGGTGGCGCTCCTTCTGGAGTCACAAGCCTCATTTTCTACAGCCTCAAAGCTGCTTGGAGGAACAGGTCAACCCGGATCCACGAGGCCGAGGTTGGCGGTTCAAGTTAGACCGTCGTGTCGCACTCCACGCTCAACCCGAGCACCCGATCTCCACCGCCACCGGGCGAAGGGTGTGGAGAGCTGTCAGCTCCGGTGTGGCCCTCACTGCCCCCTCCGTCTCCTCGCTGCTTTCCCAGCCCTAAGGCTCCTTCTCACACACGGCTCACTGGGCGCCAGCCACTGGGAAGGACACGTGTACATACCACCCGCATCTGCCCTGCTCCACCTCCCGCGTGCAGGTGTCTGTCCCGCGGTTAAAGGCTTACTGACACTTTTCTTTACCAACACAGCTTTGCCATTGAGGTCTCTCAGCCTAGCCTCCACCTAACGTTGCCATGGAGAACAGACTCACCTCCATCTCCTTGGCTGCGCCGAGGGTCCTGCTCTGGCCTTCATCTTCCGGCGATGACTGTGGGAGAGACGACAACGGTCTATTCCAGGCAGAGGCACGGGCGAGGGTCACCCACACCGAACCACAGAAGGATGGGGATTTGGGGATAAAATGCCTGGGAGAATCACTGGCATTTTGAGAGCATCTTGTGAGCCAAGAGCACCCCCACTAGTGACTGATCCGAAAGCTACGCGTGTGCCACGGCGTGTGGTGAACAGCACAGGCGTCTAAGCCGAGTCTCCCCAGCAGGTCAGTCTGCAGAGGGAAACCAGGGCGCCAGGGCTGGCAAAAAGTGTCCACACACCCATGAGGACGCAGAGATGGACAGCGCATAGGATTCCATCCAGTAATAAGGTCACCTTCCTGAAAGGTGGTCATTTGTTTAGCCAATCCCCAATGTTTAAACAGTGTGAACAATGTGTCTTTATATACAGCTTTTCCTTATTTTCTAGAGTAAACTCTGAGAATAATAACTGTTGGACCCACGAGCAGAGAAACTGTGAAGAGAATCTGCCACAGTGGCAGGGGAGGCCATCTGCTTTTAGTTCAGGCTGTGCACTGACAGGAAGGGCATCCGACCAGCCCAGCCCAGCCCGAGCAACGCCTGCTGGTTCCATCTCTGAGCCAGGCCACCAAGCTGTCCCAGCCCTGACCTCCGTCCGGCTGATCTGGAGACAGTTACCCGCGTTAATGAGAGACGGCAACCAGGAGCGGCTTCCCTCGGTGCTGGAGGCCCCACCAGCTTGCTCACCGAGGAGGAGGGGGAGGAGGAGGAGGAGGGGGAGGAGGAGGAGGAGGGCACTCTCTCTCTCTCTCCTCTTTGTCAGGTGACTGCACTGGCCAACGCTCAGCTGTGAGCCCCAATGCTTGCCCTGCAGGCGCAGGACCAGGAGCTGACAGCCCCGCCTGGGATCGGGGTGCCTGCGTTACCGTTTCCGTCCATTGTCCTCCGCCCATGGTCCCCACCCGGGCCGGGCCGTCTTCTCGGGGGGGTGGAGCTCAGCTGTCACCCGGGCTAAGCCCATGGTTGCATAACACCGCGTGACTAATGCCAGACAGATGACACACCGCCCTGCTTCCCCGAGGCATTCTTACCGTCTCCGACTCCTGCAGCGTTCTCGAATGCCCTCCTTTAGTCAGCACGTCCAGTAAGCTATCCGCCATGACGTATGGGTAATCTTGGCACGTGGCCAAGAACTCGTGGATGCTGGAAGAGAGCAGGCTGGGACCGTCACTGCCACAGAACCGTCTCCACGGGCTCAGTCTTCAGGTCACAGCCAGCTCTTTCCACAGGGGCCCTTCACTCACACCACGATGTCAAACTCCCCCTCGTCCCCGCTGTGTCTACCTGTCCCCAGCGATCATCTGCCATCGAGACAGAGGGACACACTCGCTAACAGTGAAACGGAAGGCTGGGAGACTGGCCCAAAGTCCCAGGCAGTGAAGGAACCCACAGCTCTGCGGTGCGCCCCGTGCCCCGCCCCCGACTCTCCGGGGTGACTTCCACGCCTCTGAGCCTCGTCACACCTCAGTCTGGACCCGCCCTTCCATCCGCGCCCGCCGACAGCGCTTTGGGAACCGCGGCGGCGGACATGGGGCCGGGACTCGCCTGAAGTCGCCGGGCAGGTCGCCGTCGTCCTCCCCGTAGGCGGAGTAGATGAGGTCGGAGTCGTCCTTGCTGATGTTGGCGAAGGTGGAGTCGTAGTGCGGGGCGTAGGAGCTGTAGGGCCCGTAGTTGAGGTAGAGCACTGCGGGAGAGAGACCAGCTCTGGGCGTGGATGGCGGCGGGCGGCTGGCTCTCTCAGCTCCACGCCCTGCTCACTCTCCTCCACCGACGGGCACCCGGACCCACGATAGGCGCTCCCCCCACGGATGCTTGTGAAGGGGCAGCTCAAGTGCGTTTCCCCACAAAGCGGGGAGCAAGTAAGTCACTCGTTGGGAACACCAGGACACGATGTCCCCGTCTCTCCTGCAGTCAGGAAGCAGTCAGAGCTGCAGACACAGCGGCAAAGGTACGCCACCAAAGCCATGGACGACGACCGTCCCAAGGGGCACTTACCAGGAGCCACCTTGTTCCGCTTGTCCTCCTTGAAGCCCTGCAGTGTGTTCACTCCCGACTGCAGCCGCCCCGTGGTCATGCCCAGCCGCACGGGGCAGTAGCCGGGCTCTGGAACAGAGAGGACACGGTGAGGCGGGCACCGCACTGGCACACGGCTTCAATCGACGTGACCGTGGGGAGGTGCGGGAGCCCTCACTGTCTCCGGTTTTAACATAAAACCTCAGCTCAGAAAGGCAGGCTGTGGCCAGTCCACAACCTGGTCCTCAGCACGCCGACAGCTTCCTGCAATTCCATACAGGCGTGGGGCCTGTTGCTTTAAAGAAGGAGAAGTTGGGCCTTTTAAGGTTATGATGGAAGCAAGCAACCCAGAAGGAACAGACAGCGGGGACGAGCCTGTACAGACACGGCCTCTGTAAGCCCGGGGCAAGGCCCAGGACACTAGCCCCGAATGGAGCAGAGGGCTGAGCAGACTGGGGCTGGGGGAGGCCACGCCCATGGACCGGAGCCCGGATTTAATGTCGTGGGCAGCGACCAGTGATAAGGAAGGCGCCGTGAGAAGCTTCAGTCCACAGCGCATCTCTCTCCTCCTCGGGGCAGCCCTGCGCTGGTGCCTCCTGGGTACCGCACCCCCACAGGAGGTGAAAGGGAGAAGCGCACGGGCATCTTCTATCTACGCCAGGGAGTGGGCGCGAGGAGCCACCAGCTCTGGCCACTCTGGGGATGGCCCTCTGCGCAGCCGCCACCAAACGTCCACCTGGAACGTTTTCAACGCAGCACCAGGTCTCCCCTCGGAGGGACGGCACGGAGGCCTCCACAGCAGAAAGCACGCGACCAAAACGGGCGCGCCCTGACTTTGTGCCTCCGCTCCTCCCTGCTTTCGGGGGTCTCACCTGTGCTCGCCCCTCCCTCACTTCCTTGGGACCAACCTAAACAGCCCCTGGCGAAGGAAGCCCTCTCGGCCCCGAGGCCCTAGAACAGAAGGCAGCTCCTGCTCGAGCCGGGACGGCGTGGGGACAAGTGCCACCTCCACGTGTCCATGGCGCCCGCCTCTCTGCCCCCCACAGAGCAGAGGGAAGAGCCTGGCTCTCCTGTTCCCCACGATCCACGGACACCCAGCTCCTGAGACAGTGCTGCCCACAGCGGAAAACAATAAGTAGCGACATTTCTGGAAACAGGAATTCTGTTGTATTCATTTTGGGGTCCCCAGTGACCTCTCTCATAGTGCAGCACGAAACGGTATTTATAAAATAAACTAACATTCTCACAACTGCGTATTACAGCACATATTTCCCCTCAGAGGAACGACAAGGTTAATATTTTTACATCAAATGTCTTATATGATTCCTATATTCCCTATACGATTTCTAATAAAATGTCTGAGAAAATGAAATAGACTGGAGTTATAAAACAGAGGTTCTCGACCTTTAAACTTCCCACGCGAAAGCCGAGACGGTCTGCCCTAGCAATACGAGGGCGGCAGCAGCCCGGTCCGCACGCCCTTTTCACTGAAATGTGGGGTGTGATGTCAGAATTGGGGGCGGGGGGTGCTTTCTGAAATGACTGAGCAGCAGAGCAGGGCTGGAAGTGACGGCCTCATGTGTTGCCTGGGTTACAGGGGATCTGATGCCCCCGACCTGCGGGGTTACAGGGGGGTCTGATACCGCCGACCTGCTGGGGTACCGAAACGTGACCCATGTCATGTTTTGGGAGGAGAAGGGGGACAGCTGTTAAGAGGAAGCACACGATGTCTAGCCAGTTCGTCCCCCCCAGGCCTGTTGAGGCTGCCCCAGGCCGCTGCTCTGCCCTCAGCAGCTCCGTGCCGCCCTGAGAACCCACCTCCTGCGACGGGGTCGGCGGGGTGCAGCAGTCCCAGCGTCGTGGTCCCATCTGGCTTCCTCCTCTCGAACCCGCACTGAAAGACAAAGGTCCACAGGCGTCAGGGCCGTGTGTCAGGCACCACAGACAGGCAGCCTTCCTGCAGCACCTTCCTGCGGCTCTCAGGACACGCAGCCCCGACGTGCCCGCTCCTGGGCCTGGGCTGACGGCTAACGCACAGAGAAC
This sequence comes from Lasiurus borealis, assembly GCA_004026805.1. Classification (NCBI taxonomy): domain Eukaryota; kingdom Metazoa; phylum Chordata; class Mammalia; order Chiroptera; family Vespertilionidae; genus Lasiurus; species Lasiurus borealis. The sequence goes on from PVJN01014166.1 coordinate 16,954, forward strand.
CCGCAGGCTGGGCAAGGCCCTGAGAGGGTCCTTACAGCCGCCGGTGCTGCCGCCCTGCTCAGGCGGGAGGACACTGAAGAGCAGAGAGGGTGGCCTCCCAGAGTCAGAGAGGGACCATCCGGTTTGAAACCAGTGGGCCACACAGTGTGATCCCAAAGACCATGGTGCTTTCGGAAGCAGCAGCGGCTCACTCCCATTCCAGAACCCCGACACCCAGCAGAAGAGTCAGGGTAGGCGGATGGCTGACCAACGGCCGGACTTCTCGGGGTGAGGGTGGGGCGGGGGCCTGAGGCTGAAAGCACTCAGGACTTAAACACGCGCTCAGACCCCGGTCAGCGGCTGCGAGGAGGGGCCAGCTCGTCACCTGGCTGTTCACGAGCCGCCGGGTCAGCTTCCCCCCGGACTCGCGCACGATGCGGTCGATCTGCTCCTGCTCTCGCTCCAGCAGGTGGCTCTTGACTCTGTCGTCCAGCGCGTCCTTGTCTTTCCTGGAAACACAGGACGTCAGGAAGAAGAAGGTGGAAACACTGAAGGGACTTCAAATATGGAGACAGGTGGATGCGCTGTTCCCGGATGAACGCCTGGAAGGCCTGTGTGCGGAGAGGCCACCACACCTGGGCTGGCTCCCGCCTGTGGGCCAGCGGGGTTTGCCGTAAGCATGTCCCTCGGCACAGTCACACACACAGAACCTACCAAGACTATGTTCTGAGGGAGAGAAAAACATCTCTAAGTTGACTTTTCATAACATTTAAAATTATATATCATAGAAACATCAGGAAAACTTGTCATAAAGTTTACTTTCTTTGCACTGTGACAGCAGAAACCCAACTACTAGTGAAACCCTCTCCCGGGCGGACAGTGGGGGCTGGGGCCCTGGGGAGTCACTACTCCTCGGGTGACATCTGGTGAACACGGTCACACCATGGGCAGCCCCTCTTCCGGAGGCAGCTGCAGTAAGCTGTGCGGGGCTTACCCACTGGGTCAGCTCCTTCACGGGGCACATGAATGAGTGCATTTTCCGCCCACAAACAGTCCCACTTAACGCCCGGACAGCGAGTCCCCAAGGAGAACTCGCGGGCTTTAAAAGCATTCACTCTCGGAAGAAGATGCACTCAGAGATGTTTCCTGACCGGCCGGGAGGAGACAAAGGTGACCCACCTCCAGATGGACTTCTTGCCCGAACCAGCCGCCTGCAGGCAGCTTGGGCTGGGTCCCAGGAGGCGCCACAGGAGCATCCTTCCCCCTCTCCACCCCCTCCACTCCCCCCCCGCCCCAACCCGCCCTGGTTAGGACAGACACTGCGAGGCCCCTTACCTCTTGTTTTCCTTGTGGGGACTCCTGAAGGCTTGTGCTTCCGTCTCGCCCGCGTCCTCCCTCTCCGCTGGCCAGCGGCCGCCCTCCTCCCCGCTCTGCGAGGGGTCTGCCCTGTCCTGCTGCTTCCGGCTCTTCTGCAGGTCGGCCATGAAGTCTATGCTCTGCTTCAGGCTCTGGATCCGCTCCTGAGACAGACATTCGGAGCCTCAGTGCGAGCTTGTCACGCGTCTACAGCAACGCGCTCCGATGCCCACAGCCGGCCTGTGTCTGTGGTTAACCCGGGGAGGGGCACTCAGTGTGACTGCACCGAGAGCGTTAGACTCGGGACAGGACAACAGTCCCTCCTTCCGTCCGGACCGCTTCACTCCCAAGCCGAGAGTGCGCTGTACCTTACTGCACCGACAGAGTCCCCGGGAGGACACAGGATAAAGACCTTTCTCTGCCGAGCTGAATTTACAGCGAAACCGGGCTTCACAGCACGTTAAACTTTATACTGAGCAGAGGGCTTACCACTTGAAGTCTAAGCACGAGCCGGTACTAAGACCGACAGCCCGTGAGCACAGGCAGCCGCCGAGGGCTGCGGCACTCAGGACGGCCCCTCGCCAGCCTGGCAAACAGCCGCCTGGGACCGAGGGGCCAGCACAGCGCCTTCGCGGGGCATAGACCACTCCTCCCTCCACCGCACGGAGAAGCTGGAGTTGCTGCTGTGGTCAGGGGCCGGGGTTTCTGGAAGGTCTGCTCTAGCGAGGCCTCTGCCTTTCAACTCTCAGCCCTGTCCCTGGATGAAACATGGAGGGCGGTCTCCTGGGGACGCACAGCGACGGCAGGGAAGGCTGTGCAGAAGGATAAGAACCGGAAGGACCAGCGGTCATTCAAACGAGAACAATGAAGCCCAGAAACACCGAGTGACTCGCTGAGGCCACAGAAGCGTGAGGAGCCCGGGCCGCCTGCTGCCGTGCCAGCACCAGCGGGGCCGCTGGGAAAGCCCGGGAAAGCGCCTGCGGCATTTACGGGACTTGATTTTAGAGTCACTGAAAACTCCGCGCCCAATGGATGGTACCGCAGCCACAGAGGTGAGCGGAGGAGGAGATAAAGCCTCGTCAGCGTACTATCTAAGGAGCAGGTCACAGCCGCAGGTGACGGAGCCAGGACGGCCCCGGTCAGTGTCATCTACTGTGCTGCCAGCAGTGCCCTGTGCGGGAGGCAGCCTCGGATTTATTTAGCGATCCAGAGTTAGTCTCCGTATGCCCGTCCTTTATAAAATAACACCTTCTAACCCCCAGTATTTGAACTGAGAAAACAAGGCAAGGCTGCTCCACAGCCTCCACATCCAACCCCGGGAGCCATTGTCTTCACAGCCACCGCTCGGGGAGGAGTGCGGGCTCCCGGGAGCACTGCCACGCGGGGCTCGCTGCTCTAAATGAATCCCGTCCACACTGCGGTAAGCAAGGCTCCTCCCGTCTGGGGGGGAGAGGCGCCCACAGGAAGCTCTCACACAGGATGGGCAGGGCTCCTCCACAGGAAGAGGCTGAGAAAGGAAGACGGCAGAGAGAAGGGAAGGGAGAAGGGACTTTCTTTTCTTTGCCGCCAACCACCTCGCCCGCAGTAAGCTGCGGGGGTCCTGGCTCTCGCTGTTACATTAACCACACGTTCACAGCCGAAGCGATGGCAGGAGGTGAGTCAGCACCGGTAGGCTTGCTGTGGACACGCCACCCTGTGAGGCACACTCTCCTGGAGACTCGGGCGCACCGTTTGGAGCGAAGGCCGTGGCGGACAGAGCACTTTCCCCTCCGTGGCACCAACCAGCAGCGTGGCTTACCCCGGGCGTGGCGGGGCTGGGCCTCGGAGTCTCTGCCCAGACGGGGACACACACTGCACACACGCTCTCCTCGCACGTTTCGCCAAAGATGGGAAACTGGCTTACGTCAGTCCCCTGTCTTTGGGGGAGACGGGAACCGACGTCTAAATATTAGGAGTGCAGGGATTAATGGCCCTCCCAACTGTCTCTGCCCTGTGAAGTGGATCCAAGAACCTTTCAGAGCCCAGCAGACACTCCGGCACGTGCAACCACGGCGGCGCTGCATGTGGATGACAGACGCGCCCTCAAAGCTGAAAAGCCACGTGCGGCCGGCCTCCCTCCTCCGGCCCGAAACTCCTCCGTCTGAGCTCCGCCCTGCGCTCTGGCTTTTCCCCTCCTCGCTCTCCCATACCCACACCCTTCTCCTCCGCAAGCACCCCGCTCCCCTCCTGCTCTTCGTGGCCAGTCTCCTCCCACACAGGCCTCCTCCCTCTCGAGGTGGCATGACCCTGGAGGGCGCAGCTCACACCGTCTCTGCAGAGGAGGCCACCGAGGCCCCGGAGTGAGGGGCAGGGCTCACACCCGCCCGTCTCCCCCTGCTGCCATGGGAGCTGCCCATCGCCCACCCACCCACCCAGAGCTGAGTCCAGCCTCCGAGGTGGCCTCTCCCGGGACTCCCGTCTCTCCACGCCATCGCGTCGGTTTACCCGCCAGGCTGTCATCGGCCTCCTCCCGATGACCGCACCCCGCTTCCTGCCACCTCCGGCAGCACCTCCCCGGGGTCTGTGTGGTTACCCGGTCTCCGCCACACAGCGGGAGCCCCTGCCCACATGTCTCCACCCCATGCCTGTCCCTGGCGCAGGGGCAGCTGAGCCCGGTCCCGGGAGTGCGCGCTGTCCTCCTCCTCCCGGGAGCTCTGTGCTGCGCCCCATCAGGTCCCAACCTCCCCCGGAGAGGGGCACCTCCCCATCTCTCTCCCCCACGCCTCACTCCTCCACCCAGCCAGCCCCAGCTCATCCTGGACTGCACACTGGCGCTTCTCAGACAGCAACAGTCTCCCTGGGGAGGATCCTTCAAGAGCCTCGTGTAAGTAATTACAAGTGAGCACCAATCTTTATTTGTACCAATTCCCAACAAGAACCTTCCTGCTTTCATTTTCTTCTCTATTATTCAGAATTTTCCACCGAATATTTCAACTCAAACATGATCTGCCTAAACAATAAAACCAGTACTGCACTGGACCTGTGTTACATGACAAAAAACAAAGGATACCACTTTCATACTAATTATTATGTATGACCAAGAATTTTCCTTACCTGGCTAAGGATTTTCATTCCTGAGTGTAGTAGCTTCTTTGCAGCTTTATAATAAATGGTCTCTGGTTTGTTGTAAATCATAGCATTAGTACACATCAGCTTGAAATTCTCCTGCAGAGAGAATGTTAAGGGGAAATGCATTAAAACAAAGCCAAGTACCCTTCTTTCTTGACTTGAAATCATAAAGGCCTTCGAAAAATTAGACATTCTGCCCTCTTCTTTTGTTTACTGAAGAACATTAATAGCAATTTATAGTTTTAAAACTCACAGATACTGCTAAATTAATTTAACTATCCTACCTTCTTTTCCAAAATTTTGAAACATTTCGTAACTACATAAATTTTATGTATCAAGATGAAAATTTTAATCTTACTGAACAAAAAATAGAAGAAAATACTTCTAATATACATTTAATAGAATAATTTTAACTTGGTTAACCTAATTTGAAATGTTACTCTTAGTTTAAAAAAATCTTAACTTCCTATATATTTATGAGATAAATATCTTATTTCAGATCTTGACTGAGAACAGGGAACAGGGCTAAATTATCACATTATTTCCTACCAAATCCAATTAACTGAGCAAAAAAATGTTACAATGCTTACACATTTTCATTATCTATTTAGATACTATTATGGCTACACATAATTTTTGCAGAATGTTGCAGAATCATGAAATAAACCATACAACCTCAAAAAGCTGAAACATGTAAACGGAGGAGCCAAATGACCCCAAATTACATTTCTGGCTTAAATTTCAAAGTATACAGCCATGCCGGAGAAGCAATTCCACAGCACATTTTCACGGGTAATTTTTACATCACACAAATGCGAGTGGTTATGTCAGGCCCTTACTAAAGTAAAATGGTAAAAATCAAAAAAGAATCTGATGCCCCTCACAAACTCCTCCAAATCAAAGCATCCGAACCCCACTACTCCACAGAGTGAGGACAGCTGCGAACAGTCAAGTGGGACAGAGAGAGGTGCTGCCTGTTTAACAGTTAGGAGAAGGCTGACTCAAGGGTCCTAATGAACTGGCATTAAGTTCAAAGTGGAAGAAGCTCATTTCCTGGGGGAAGGAGAGCCGGGAGCGGAGACACGCGATGGCCGCCGTCCATGCTGACTGAGCGCTGGGCCCGGTAAGTGCCAGGGGCACCGGGTTCTCCCGAGCACGGGCAGCCGCGGGTGCTGGGGGCTCCAGCACGGGGCCATGTGCGGGTGGGCTTTCCTGGACCTCTGAGCATTGGCACTAGGTCGTCTGAAAAGCTGAACGGCCCTTCGGCATGGGTTTCATGTAATTCAAAAAACCCGAACAGCCCAATGACTGGGTAAGCTGATAGATAGTACCTGGGGTTGCTGAAAACACACACACACGCGTGGTAACCTAGAAAACTAAAGAGTTAAACATAGAAATGCTTGTTCCTTTTAATTATGATGAGCATACGGCTTTTGCTCACAAACACTTAGGGGAACACTTCTCTCTCCTGTCATCACAGGACAAAGATGAGAGGAAACTGTTCACCAAAAGAAAAAACAAAATGTTAAGATTTTTTCCATTAAGCAATAATCAAGTTGGAAATATGCTGAAATAAACAGTTCCAGCCTAATTTTCACCAGATGAGAAGTTTCCATTTCTCTAGACACAAGAATGGAATCCCAGTTTTTCAGAGCAGTGGGATATTACCTATACACTCAAAATGGAAAGTGAATAGAATTCAATGCCGGTGCCGTTCATAGCTCTCAGCTGACTGACATGTGGATGAAAAAAAAAAAAAGAGCAAATAAAGATTCAGTTTACTGTCGGATTTTCCTTTTATAGGTGATGAGGTCAGATGCAAACTACGATGCTTATGCAGAAAAAATAAAGGCAAAATGGACATCCAAACCAGTTTAGACTGTGATGGTTTGGCACACAGCTAACTTAAAACACATGTGTTTCCTCTTCGGAGGAAGATGAAAGAGAAAAGTATCGCCTCTCAAGTCAACATGCACCACGACTGTAAAGACAGTCAACTGTGACATCAGGCACGTACGTCACGTTGGTGGCTCGCAGGTTCTTTACCGGCAAGTTTTTAATTTCCTTCCTTTAAAGTGTAAGGAAATAGGCTCAACAAATAGTGCCAATGTGTCTCGGAGAACCAGCGACTTCATTAACCTAGCATTTCTGAGCCGGGACATTTTCCTCTCTGGGAGAAGACAGCACACCGTCGCTGTGTAGGAAAAACACTGCTCTGATCCAATGTCATTAAACGTCATCCTCACCTGCACTGACCTGAACGTGAAATCAAGCACCTCCTCATGTGAACGGTTGAGAAAATGCACTGCAGAACATAGGATATTCCAAATTTTATGAAAATCCCCCAAATAATAAAAGACAGCAGATGGCTTATTTCCTCTGGTTTTGAACCTCCAAGCTCAAAAATGTTTTCAAAGACAAAAATATACCAAGATTTTTGGATTTTAAAATAAACTTAATTCTTTGCAAAACCAAAGCTCAATGAGAAAGATTCTAAAACCAGACGTGAAGGTTTCTACCAAGGTTTTAGATACACGGGACTCACGAGCTTGACTCCCCAGCAAATAAAGGTAAGTTACTCGGTGCCATCGCTGCTGTTTGTCCAGTCACAGCACCAACAGCTTAGTCACCTTCAGCTCCTCTATGGACTGGTAGTCGTTGTTCCTGATCTTCTCCTTCATGGTGCTGAAGTCCATGGGGTGCTTGATGATCATGGAGTAGCCAGGAGCAATGAAATCGGTCACAGGGAACGAGAAGAAAGCGCTGGGGTCTTTCCTGTGAGGACAGAGAACAGGCACTTTTACTTCCGCTACAGACGCATCGACTGGTCTAAGAGCGGAGGCCAGAGGAAGCCATTCGGACGTAGGAAGAATCTGTAGTATGCTGACAGGTTTTCCACTGAGAACTACGGGGATAATTGTAAAGGCTAATAACTCCTTAATGACAAGATGTTTTACATAATAACTGAACTGTTGTACAGAGAGCCTTTTAAATATGCAGGTAAAAGTAATTAGTAGTATCCCCCGCTCAGGGAAAAAGGAAACAAAATGGAAGTCCCACTTAAGGGAGCAGTGTGGTGGTCTCTGGAAGATCAGTACTGTGCACCCTACCAACCACGGGAGAGGCCCTGACAGTAACTGAGTGCGTACTGTGCAGTCTTCACATGGTTCCTAGCCATTGCTTGGACTCTTGTGGGCCACACAATTACATCCCTGTGAGCACATGTATTTTGACTTTTATCGTGTGTGTGTGTGTGTGCGTGTTAAAAAAATGACAGTAAAAAGCCCTCATCATACATTAAACCTGAGACAGTGTTTCTATCATAGGCTCTCTCTCCACTCTTACTGGAGGAGCTGTGTAAAAACACCGGCGGCCGGGAAGGCGGCCTCAGACCCGGCACCAGGATGGCTGGAGGAAGGAGGGTGGGTGCAGGCATTGGCGTTTCTAGGGCTGGGTACTGGGACTGGCACTGAGGCATTTGGCCTTTGGACTGACAGGGCTGAGAACCATTGTTTGATATAAATAAGTCATCAGTGATTTTTTCCCTCTGGAAACTTGGCATACTAACATTTTCTGAGTCTAAATCATCCCAACAATAAAAAATGGCTTCCAAACCAACAATGGCAGTGACTGTTAAAAGTATTTACCACGCACCAGGCGCCGTGCTTGATGTATTTTATAGTTAATCTCACCAAGCCATCTATCCAGGCAGTGGTGCCCCACTTAGAGGTGAGGACTGAGATCGGGGCTCAGACCATTGGTTCTAGGTCCTCAGTCTGGCAGGAGAGAGAGTTAAAACTGGAACCAGGTCTCTGGGAACCTGCCTTTGTTCTCCCCAGCACGGTACCCAAGCCATGAGACTGAAATACGAGACTAAGCGATCGCATCCTGCCTGGGCCCCCCGCGTGCGGGTGGGGCTGCCCACAGCAGCTACGGCAACCAGCCACCTGCGAGGCCCTCCTCAGAGAAGATCCGTCATTCAATGAGAGCCCCATGTGGTCCGACCCAAGTGGCATTTCTAACTGATCAACCGCATTCTTAGAACGCGTGCCCTGCACCTGGGCATCCTCTGCCAGCGGCACGTCTTTCAGCTGAAATTCTGGGTAAAGATGGGTATCAGATATTTTAATAAAGACCGGCTTATTCCCTTCCCTTTTGCAAACTTAACACTGGTTTAATCCAGATACTGAAATTTTTATAACAAATTCCTGCACTTAAAAGTGTCGCAAATCCTATTTATAGTATATTCGGCCGCCTGTCCCAGACTCAGTAATTGCTGAACTTTCCCAGTTTGATAAGCACTGCACAAACACACAGGAGGTATTTTTATCTATTAACAAAGTGGAAATTTCTGCATTGTTTATTCCTGGCCTAAAGCTTGAACATCAGAAGTTACTTCAGATTAAAAAGAAATCTGCCATTAAGACTATTACGTAACACCCCTCAACTTGCCAGTTAAAACAAACGCAATGAGAACATCTAAAAGCCAGCCTCGCGGAGAGGGCTTCTACTGCCAGGCAAAATATTTATCATCCACTTAAAAATCAAGTACGTTTGGACGTGAGCCACAAAATGCGGCTTTAAATAATCAAAACAGAAAAGTGTTTTGGATACTATCTTTCTCCTCTCAATTTCCATGTCACAAAAGGACTGGAAAACCCATTTACCTCTGCAATTGTCTCATCAGTTGATTCAGAGCTTCTTGGAGGGGCGTCTGTTCTACTTCTAGAGCAAAGAAGAAAGGAAAAGCACTTTAACAAGGAAGACTCCACGGAGTACTGCTTAGTTTATTTTCTTTCCATATGGCTTATTCATACCCATCATTAAACACCTCACACAGAAATCCCATTCACCTTAGAAGTATGACTTCAAAACCGAAGCCAGTTTAAAGCTCTTACGCATCAGAGAAATAAGAAAACTTAGAAATCCCATTAAAAAGCGTTGAAACTTTCGCTCGGAAGCTGGAAACGCAGTGACTTGCCCTGGCTGCGTCAGCCCCCCCACGCAGGACAGTCCCCGTTACGCTGACCTTCCTGTTTGGCTACGGAGCTGGAGAGAGGCTTCTCGGGAGGCAGGTCCAATCGCACAGGCGCCTGGCACTGGAGGTCCTTTTCGGCCTCATTCTCGCCCCGGTCCCGGTCCCGCTTCTTTCTGTCCTCCTAGATGCAACCAAGTGGGGGGGGGGGATTTAGAAATATTTCAGAATGCCTTTAAACTAATGATCTTAATTTCAGTGGAAAAAAAAAATAAGGCGCCACTGAAAATTCTTTTAAAAAATCTTCGTGTATTTTACTGCCATCTACTGGAAAAGGAGAGAATATGTTCACAAAGGGAAGGAAAGTGATTTGACAGTATAGGGCAGAAATAACCACTTAGAAAATAATAACATTCCTAAAAGCAAGGTAACATACCTAGGAATAAATCTAATAAAAATACCTAATATATTTTGGAAAAAATTATGAAAAATTACTGAAAGCACACTGCGGAAGACCCGAATAAAGGAAATATACCATGTTCATGAACTGGGCACAGGAGTTAGTGGGCAAAAGCTCACACTAGACCCATAATTCTCTCCAGAGTTATCTACAAATAAAATGTCATGCCAATCAAAATTCTAACATGGGATTTTTCATGAAATTTGACAAGCCCATCGTATAACTTATCTTGCAGGTCAAAATAAAGAAGAGAGCAGTTGTGGAAAAGGTTACAATGAGAGTCTTACCAGGTACACAGCATCTGTTTAAAGCGACAGTAATTAAGACAATGTGGGTCCGACACAGGGATAGACTAATAGACCCAGAGAGCAGATTGCAAAGCCCAGAAACAGACCCACGCAGACAACACATCTGGGCGTACCACAGAGGTGGCACCACTGTGAATGAAGACAACAGGGGAGGTAGTGCTGGGACAACTAGTTATCTGCAGGAAAAAGAAAAATGAATGCAGCTCTCCACCTCATACACCATACACCAAGTCAACCCCCGGCATAGCAGACTGAAATGTACAAAGCAAACGTTTAAAACCGCAGATTAAAGAGCATGATTGTAGTAGAAAAACTTTTCCTCCCCCAAAACAAAGCTAAATGGCTAGCTATCGACAGAGACAAAGTACGCACTAGCGAAGATCACATAACATCTACAAAAGGCAGAAAACCCCACGGAAAATGGTGAAGAGTATCACAGGTAATCCCCAGAAGAAACCTGAAATGCCAGGAAATTAGCTCAATTCCCTAGACCTGTGGTCAGCAAACCGAGGCTCGCAAGCCACATGCGGCTCCTTGGTCCCTTGAGTGTGGCTCTTCCACAAAACATCACGGCCTGGGCGAGTCTATGTTGAAGAAGTGGCCTTAGGAGAAGTTGAAGTTTAAAAAATGTGGCTCTCAGAAGAAATTGCAATCGTGGTGCTGTGGATATTTGGCTCCGTGGACCACTGCCCTGGGAAACTTCTTTTCACCACGTACACTCGACCCCGGCAACACCGAAGTGGGTGCACTTGCGTGTGGATTTTCTCCAGTAACTGCCTTCCTGTTTTCCGCCTCCCGTCGGGAGTCCCAAATGGGGTGGGCTGAACGCGTGCACTGATCTATGATATTTTACACAGGGGATCGGAGCATCTTTGGAAGTTGGTATCCTAGGGGGTCCTGGAACCAATCCCTCCTGGACATCAGGGGCAACTTAAGTTTCTGGGGGGTAAATTGCATGCAGGTTTACGACTGCAAGGGGGTGGGGGGAGAGCGTCAGCGCCCCCAACTCCTGTGTGGTTCAAGGGCCAACTGTCTATAAGAGCATTTACTGCAGCCCTGGCTGAAACAGTAAAAATAAAACAAAACAAAAAAAACACATCAGAAACAGCCCAATGCCTACTGCAGGGGATGGACCGCTGCATGTGGTTTATTGAGGAGTGCACAGCAGGTGAAATGAACACGCTGCAGTGACCCCCGAGGTGAGTGTCCTCGGGAGGGAAGTTATTACGACTTTGCTCACCTTGCAAATCAAGGTGGCCGTGACTGATTTCTCATCTATTAACTACCAAGGCGTAAGAAAATGCTTGTTTTTGCCGAGACTGGTTTGGCTCACTGGATAGAGCGTCGTCGGCCTGCGGACTGAAAGGTCCCAGGTTCGATTCCGGTCGGGGGCATGTGCCTTGCTTGTGGGCACAACTCCAGTGGGGGTCATGCAGGAGGCGGCTGATGGATGTCTCTCTCTCATCGATGTTTCTGGCTTTCTATCCCTCTCCCTTCCTCTCTGTAAAAAGTCAATGCAATATATTAAAAAAAAAAAAAATGCTTGTTTTCATTCCTGGCGTCCTATCCCTTTAAGCTCTCGGTCCAATTTTCCCTTCGACAGGCGCAAATGCAGTTTTATTTTTAAAAATTATATTTCATAGATTTTTTTTATATAGAGAGGAAGGGAGAGGGATAGAGAGTTAGAAACATTGATGAGAGAGAGAGACATCGATCAGCCGCCTCCTGCACACCCCCTACTGGGGATGTGCCCGCAACCCAGGCCCGTGCCCTTGACCGGAATCGAACCCGGGACCCTTCAGTCCACAGGCCGCCGCTCCGTCCACTGAGCCACACCGGTCAGGGCACAAACGCAGTTTTCCAGGGTGGAAGCTGCCCGTCGGGTATGTGGCATGGAGAGCACCTTTATTTGGGAACAAAATGTGTGCACCCACGGGGCGGCTCCCATTCGCTGCAGAAAGCAGTCTCCGCCCCTCGCTGGATTCCAGGTTGGCCCGCCCAGCGGGGCCGGGTGTGAGCAAAGCACCTGAGAGCAATTACCGGGGAGCAGCCGAGGCCCTGGCAGCCGGTGTGCCCACTCCGCGCTGCTCCTGCGGGCGGCGGGGCGGCCTTTAAAAAGGCGGCGGCCGGGGCCGGCTCGCAGGGCCTGGAGGAGCCGGTTCCATTGGGGGAGGCGGAGAAGAAGGAGGAGGAAGAGGAGGAAGAGCCAGAGGAGGAGGAGGCCCACACCCCGGGGTCGCGGGCGCCCTCCCTCACCTTCACGCGCCGGCGCTTGCGGCCCTTGTCCTCGCCGGGCGGCTGCTTCTCGCCCTTCTTGCGCTTCTTGCGCTTGCGCTCGCGGTCGCGGTGCTTGTCGTGCTCGGCCCTGTCCTCGAAGAGGCTGGAGTCGTGGCCCGAGCTGCCGGTGGAGAGCTCCGTGACCTCGCTGCCGCCCACCTTGAGCACCAGCTTCAGGGGCTTCTCCACGTACTCTGGGGGGGAAGGAAGGGAGAAAAAGAGGGTCCGGTTCAGGTGGGCCCGGCGGGGCGTCCAGCGGGCAAGGCGATGGGCAGGCGGGACGGTCCAGCGGGCAGGGCGATGGGCAGGCGGGGCGTCCAGCGGGCAAGGCGATGGGCAGGCGGGGCGGTCCACCGGGCAGGTCCCGGCGGCGCGGGGCACGCAGGCAGGGAGCGCCCCGAAGCACCTGCTTTAGGACGAGTCGGGGGTCCCCGAACGCCGGCCGCCCGCCCCTCGGGACCGTCCCACGCCGTCCTCCTCCCGCGCCGCGGCCGGGCCTGCTTCCGGGGAGGGAGGCGCGGCGCGGCCGCCATGGGCGCTCGGCGTTGGGGATGAGGGATGAGGGCTGGGGAGGGAGGGGGTGTCGGAAGCCGGAGAAGCCGCCGGCGCGGCCCGCTCACCCTCGTAGAGGTGCTTGTCCGACTTGTGCTTCTTGTGCTTCTTGCCCATGGCCGCCCGGGCCCCGCAGCCCGCCCCCCGCGCCAGGCCCCGGCCGTGCGCCGCCGCTTCCGGTCCGGGCCGGGCGGGCGGAGGGCGGGAGCGGGGCCCGCGAGGCCCGGCGCCGCGAGGCAGGGGGACGGCGGGAGGGCGGGCGGGCGGCGGCGGCGGCGGGCGAAGGCGCGAGGCCCCTCACGGAGACGCGGCGGACGAGACGCGAGAGGAGCGGCGGGGGCGGCGGGCGGGCGGGACGGCGAGCGGCCAGCGCGGAGGCGGGAGAGAGAGGGGCCCCGCGGCGCCCGCGGGGAGCGGCCGGCGGCGCGTGGCGGCCCCTGGCGGCTGGAGGTCGCGTTGCAGCCTCCGGGGTTGGGGTGGGCGGAGTCTCCGGTTTGGAGGCGGGGCCGGGGCGGGGCCAGGGCTCTGAATTCTCCCTTTCTTCTGGCCCTCGCCCTCCTCTCTCTGTGTCGCTCCTCCCTCTTCCTTCCCTCCCTGGCTCTCCCCACCTCTCTCAGTTCTCTGTCCCCCTCTTGTCTCTCCCTCCACATCTGTTCCTCTTTTTTCTTTCCTTCGCTGCATATTTTCCTTCTTTTCTCTCTCTCTTGCCTTTCTCTTCCTTCCCTTCCTTCCTCTTTCTTCCTTTGCATTTTCTTTTTAATATATTTTATTGATTTTTCACAGTGAGGAAGGGAGAGGGATAGAAAGTCAGAAACATCGATGAGAGAGAGACATCGATCCGCCTCCTGCACGCCCCCACACTAGGGATGTGCCCGCAAGCAAGATACATGCCCCGACCGGAATTGAACTCGGGACCTTTCAGTCCGCAGGCCGAGGCTCTATCCACTGAGCCAAACTGGTCTCGGCTGCCTTTTCTCTTCATCACCCTTCCTCCTTTCTCCCCATCCCACTTTTTCCCTTCCCTCTGTCCTCATTGGACACTATTGATGAAGCCCCATCCTGGATGCCAGACCCAGCAAGCCCAGCACACTGCTAAGCGAGGGATGCCAGTCCTAAGAGTCGCAGGTGCGGATCGGTAAAGGCCGCCGAGCGTAGGGTAAAGCTTGTTTTCAGCCACGGGCTGTGGCCCTTTTGGCTCCGAGGAGAACCGTGACACCCGAGACCCCATGGGTGCCCCGAGGGAGGTGGCACTCCTCATGCGGCTGGTCTCGTACCTCCTCTACCCTGCCTCCCAGCTGCCCCGAAAGCTGAGGTTCCGGGCGCTCCCCAAGATAACCCGTCTTCACCGGCTTCGGTCTCTCTCCTGGCTCCCGTCCCAGTCCTCGCACCAGCTCCTGGGGTCACTTCCCCATAAACCATTGGTACTCAAACCCTCTGCTTCCGGGGACCCCAGACCCAGACACAACTGTTGGCTGTGGTTAAAAGAATGATGCAGCTGTCTTTACACACACACTCACACACAGGTTTTATTGATTTTTTTTTTTGAGACAGAGAGAGGAAGAGAGGGATAAAGAGACAGAAACATCGATGATGCCCAGCCAGCGTGGTTCAGTGTTGAGTGTCAACCTATGAACCAGGAGGTTGTAGGTTCTATTCCCCGTCAAGGCACATGCCTGGGTGGTGGACTCGATCCTCATTATGGGGGGAGGGCAGGAGGCAGCCGATCAATGATTTTCTCTCATCATTGATGTTCATCTCCCCCCAACCCTCCTTCTTCCTTCTCTGAAATCAATAAAGAATATATAAAGACACATCAATGAGAGAAACATTTCTTAAAATATATTTTATTGATTTTTTTTACAGAGAGGGAGGGAGAGGGACAGAGTTAGAAACATCGATGAGAGAGAGAGATATCGATCAGCTGCCTCCTGCACGCCCCCTCCTGGGGATGTGCCCGCAACCAGGATACATGCCCTTGACCGGAACTGAACCGGGGACCCTCAGTCGACAGGCTGACACTCTATCCACTGAGCCAAAGGTTATAATTCCTACATTTCCAATGCGCGGGCCTGAAAACAGCCTTGGCGAACTCCATCCGCTGGGGGAAGGAGGAGCCTTGGGATTTGAACCCCCAGCAGCGCCCCTCTAGCATCAGAGCCCAGAAGCAGACTCTGTTGATGCCACCGAGTCAGCTTCAGGGCACGTGTGACCTGTGGACACGGCCAGCGACAGGGAAACAGACCCAGTGGCCTCAGTCTCCCGAGCGCGTGGGATGTCGGTGGAAACCCCTCCAGTCAGGCTCTCCCCCCGGCGGCCGGCCTTCCCTCCGTCCTCCTCCCGGCCACTCCGTGTCCCCGACCCCAGCTGCAGGCCGCCTGGGGGACCCGCCAGGCGGCTCTGTGCCGTGCAGATGGCGTTCCCGCTAGCGGCCTCCGTCCGGGAAGCCGGCCAGCCCAGATGTCCCTGCTCACGAGAGAGCCTCCCCGGCCAGGCTGGCAGGAGCTGCCCGGCCCGGGGGCCTCGGGGCCGCGCTGGCGTGGGTCCTGAGGGTTGGGGGGCCGGGTTGGAGGCTGGCGGGGGGCCGGGATGCCAAGTCATCTGCGTCCAGCCCCGCGGCGGTCTGCAGAGCCGGGACTATCGCACCCGCAGACAGACAGAGACGCCGCGCGGCGAGGTTTCAAAGGGACTCGGCGTGGATCTCTTCCGCCCGCCCGTGTCGTCTTATCTGGCTCTGGAGCTATCTGTGGGCACAGGCCGCCTCGCCCGTCCGAGGAGGGGCCTTCCCGTGACAGGAGCAGTCTCACCCATCAGGGCCAGGCGGGGCCACCATGCTCAGGAGCCATGTGTCTCCCCAGCAGACGGAGTTCTGCGGCCAGCGGTCAACGTCTTTGCATCAAACCCAGTGTCGGCAGTATCGGGGGGTGGGATGGGGTGGGGGGACTGCGGCTGTGCTCTGTGCTCTCAGACGGGGCATTCCTGGGGACGGGCAGTTTGCCCTGGAACTTGGCAGGCCTGCCGCCGCTCCCCTGCCTGTGACGGGGGCAGACCCGGTCGGCCACAGCAGGGGCTGGAGGTGCACAGGTGAGGAAGAGGCACCTGGGAGATTTAGGGGCGCCTGGACCTGCTGTAGAACCCGGCTGCTGGCTCAGGGCTCGCTCCTCAACAGCAGCTGAATGAATGAATGAGTGACTGAATGAATGAAAAGCTGGTTCCTGCCCTTGAGAAGCTCACATTCTCTTAGGGAAGGAGTGAAATTCACTTCTCTTCAGTGCCTCCATGTGTTGGACATAATCATAGGCACTTCTTTTTATTTTAAAAAATATATATTTTATTGATTTTTTACAGAGAGGAAGGGAGAGGGATAGAGAGCTAGAAACATCTACGAGAGAGAAACATGGATCAGCCGCCTCTTGCACGCCCCCCACTGGTGATGTGCCTGCAACCAAGGTACATGCCCTTGACCGGAATGGAACCTGGGGCCCTTGAGTCCGCAGGCCGACGCTCTATCCACTGAGCCACACCGGTCAGGGCAATCATAGGTGCTTTGATGTATATATTTATAAGTTTCTCCCGCCCCAAGTTTGTTGATGGAGAACCAGGGGCTCAGAGAGAACAACAACAAAGGGGTCGCGACCCACCGGTTGAGAACCGCTGTCCCGGTCCCTAGGTTGACACTCCACCCCTGAGCGGCGCCGGCCCGGCCGGGCTCAGCCCCTTTTGAGGGAGCGCCATCTGGGGTCCAGAGAGGGCGAGGCTGTGGGTCCCCGGGTGCGGGGTGGCGTTAGTGGAAGACTGACCGCGGCTCTGTCCCTCGGGGCTCTCTGCCTGTCCCGGGCTCAGCCAGCCACGGCCGACCCTGGCCCGGGCCCCGCGGACAGACGGCCATCTGCCGGGCCGGGCCCAGCCGGGAGCCGGGAGAGGCGCATCCGCTACGGCAGCCGCCGGGGCGTGACTAATGGGCTGTCGGTTGCAATTAGGGCCAAGGCCTTTCATCCCCCGCCTCCCCCTTCTCCGGGGCCGCCCCTCAGCCGGCCGCTTCCCGCCCCGTTCCCCTCCTCCTCCTCCTCCTCCTCCTCCTCCTCCTCCTCCGCTGGGCGTCCGGCCCCCCTCCTGCCGTGGGACCCCCGGCCTGTCTGCCAACCGTCGTGAGGACTGGCACTGCACCCAACTGTTGCGTGTCCTGGGCCCACGTCCAGCGTCCGGCGAGCGAGCGGCCTGGTTCTCCCCCTGCCCGCCAGCCCCACCAGGCCCAGCCCAGCCCCTCTGAGCCCCGGCCCAGCCCGGCCAGCCCCCGTCCACTCCGCCCAGGCCCGCCGGGTACGGCCCGGGTGCTCTGCGGACTTCTGAGGGCCTCGCGGAAAAGATAACGCTCTCCAATCCACAGCTCGGCCCCCGGAGGAGGCTTTGAAGAGAGAGAGAGACTGTTTCCATCGCTCCGTTCCGCCGTCTCTCCGGCGGGCCGGCCAGCCAGATGGCGTGGGTCTCGCCGCCGAGGAGGCCCCGGGACCGAGGGGGCGCGCGCGGGGAACTGGTGCGGCTTCAAAGCCGCCTTTTAATCTCCGGCAACATCACAGCGCCGGGGAGACTGCCCCGGCTCCCCCACCGAGCGGGCGCGGCCGCGGCGCTAATGAAAGCCAGAGAAAGGCGCGGCGGGGATCAGACGCACGCCGGGGAGAGAGCAGTCCCGCGTCTCTCTCTCTCTCTCTCTCTCTCTCTCTCTCTCTCTCTCTCTCTCTCTCTCAGCTGTTTCAAAAGCGGTCCGCAGGCAAACGGGGGGAGCTGGGGGGTGTTTTCCCTCAAAGGGCCAGTGTGGGGAGAGGGGCCGGGGGAGGAGGGGGCCTGGACCCTTTGGTGCCTTCCCTCCCGGGGGGCGTGAAAGGCCGAGGAGACTAGAAAAGGCAGACGCACAGCCATCGTGGCAGGCGTGCGCCTGTGGGGATGAAAGGCGGGCTGGCACAACTGTGGGCGAGGGCGCGGGAGTGGGCGGGCGGGCAGCTGGCCTTGCAGCCATCGCTATTAGTGCCCTGTTGCCTCCTCCTTCCTCTCGGGCCAGCAGGGGCTCCGTGGTTTGGGGGGGGAAGGGGCGTGGCTGACATTCGGTGCAGGCAAGGGTCCCCGTGACGGAGCATTGGTGCCCTGGTCCCCTCCCTTCCCTCTGGCCTCCTCTAAGGTCCCAAGGCCTGTCTCTTGGGGGGGGAGGGGGTTACTGACCTGCCATCCCCCCTCCTCCCCCCGACACGCTCTCTTTTTCAGAGATCAGCCCTATTCTGGGGGAGTCGGAGCTGTGCGGGGCCTACAGCGCGTTCTGTGGCTCCCCTTGGCCAGGGCTCTGGCTGCCCGGGGAAGGCCATGGGGGCGGACACTCACTTCCTGCCCCCGCCCCCGCCTCCCCGCACAGACACAGGGTGTGGGTGCAGCATCAGATAAGGAACCGCGACGCCCTGGCCGGACCCGGGCCCAGAGGGGCGCCCCATCACTTCGGCCTCGCTGTGTGCCCCCAGCGGGTCACGGGGCTCCGACCAGGCCCAAGGGCCGCCCTCCTCGGCTTTGCCTCTCTCTCTGAGACACACTCCCTCTGGGGGGTGAAGGGCTGGACGTGCAGGAGGGGGAGCATTGGGCGCTGAGACCACCCAGACCTCCTGAAGGAGGCCAGGTGCCAGGGCCAGCGGAGGTGGAGAGGATTCTCAGGGGTGGAAGCAATGGGCGTCCTCGGAGGGTGTGGGGAGGGTGGGACCGATGGGGCTGTGCAGGGTGCGTGTGTGCGTGTTTGTATGAGTGCATGTGCATGCATGCATGTGCATGTGCGTGCGTGCACACGTGTATATGTGCACACGTGTGCACACGTGTATATGTGTACGTACATGTGTATGCATACAGTGGTACCTTAAGATACGAGTGCCCCAACATATGAGATTTTTGAGTTATGAGCCGTCGAGCGAGCGATTTTTGCTTTGAAATACGAGCAACATCTGAGATAGGAGTCATCACATGGATCGGCGGGCTGCACACGACCCACCCGTTTACCGCAACTCGAGCGTCTCATCGTTTCCCACGCCTCAAGGTTATGGAACAAATTAAACTCGTATCTCAAGGTACCACTGTATGTATATACGTGTGTACATGTGTGTGTACGTGTGTGTGTGTGTGTATGTGCACCAGGGGCAGGGGGCGGGGGAGGCGATATGACAGAGGGCCAGCAGCAGGACAAGCCTGGAAGAGGGTCCCCCGTCTCTTGTGAGCGAGCTGACTGTGCTTGGTCTCCGGCTCAGGGGAGCCGTGTTACCTTCTGTCTCCCGGGAGCCGATCCCGAGTCAGGGCAGGTGTGCATGGTGCTTTGTGTGGGAGGAAACGCCAAGACGCACTGAGAAGAGAGCAGGAAAATGCCGTGATGTGAGGGTCAACTAGTTTTCTGAGAAGAATAAGTAAATAAACATCTATAATAATAGAAGCATGGTATGCTAATTAGACCAGACGTCCTTCTGGTGACCTTCCAGAGGAAGCCAGGGCTGCAAGGGAAGCCAGTGCCATAGCCTGGGGAAAGAAGGCCTAGTCTTGCATGGATTTCGTGCATCGGGCCTCTATCCTGTCTAATAAAAGAGTAACATGCAAATTGACCGTCACTCTGACACATAAGATGGCTGCCTCCATGTGGACACAAGATGGCCACTACAAGACGGCCAGCAGGGGAAGGGCAGTTGGAAGGGATCAGGCCTGCAGGGGAGGGCAGTTAAAGGTGACCAGGCCTGCAGGGGAGGGCAGTTAGGGGCAAACAGGCTGGCAGGGGAGCAGTTAGGCATCAATCAGGCTGGCAGGGGAGTGGTTAGGGGCAATCAGGCTGGCAGGCAGAAGCAGTTAGGGGCAATCAGGAAGGCAGGCAGAAGCCAGCAGTTGGGAGCCAGCAGTCCTGGATTGTGAGAGGGATGTCTGACTGACTGCCCAGTAGAATCGGGCCTAAACAGGCAGTTGGTCATCCCTTGAGGGGTCTCAGATTGGAGAGGGTGCAGGCTGGGCTGAGGGACACTCCCCCCCCCTCCCATGCACAAATTTCATGCACCGGACCTCTAGTAAGTAAATAAAATCCCTGGATTGTAGTGCCTGCCAACTACCCTGGTGTAAACGCTTTCACCATGGTTGATTTCAAGCTCTCGGCGTAGCACAGTGATGCGTGAGCTGGGCACTGCACGCTGCACGGAGCAGGAGGGAGTTGGCAAAGCGTGCGGAACCCAGCCAGCTGTCATCGGGAGCCACCGGAGCCCATGCCGCTGGGGGCGGCCGGGAGGGCTGGGACAGTGCCTCCGCGTCAGTCACGCCTTGGCGTTGGAAGGCCTGGGCACCTGTCCACCCAACCACCATTGGTTCCAGCTGCTCCCCGGGGCTGGGGCTGTGGTGGGGATGGAGGAGGAGGGATGAGACGCACTGGCCTTTGGCTCAGGGCGCTGGTTGCCAGAGGAAGACAGACAGGGGCTGGCCGTTGCAAGTTGGGCCAGCGTGCATGAACACAGTAGGTCTGCAGGGGCGCTCCTGGATGCGTCCTGGGCCTTGAGGGCAGGAAGGGGGATGGGGAGGGGTCGGTCCAGAGAACTCAGCCTCTGGCTCTCCCTGGGACAGGCAGCCCCCATGTACCCCGGGACATAGTATCGGGGTCTTTTAGGGGAAGAGAGGGAAGAGGGATGAGAGGAGGAGGCAGAAGGGGGACATCCTCCTCCTCCACCCGGAAGCCAGCAGCCTCTCCCCCGGCCCACGCCACACACGCGCGCACACGCGCCACGCGTGTAAGTAGGTCACGCGTAAAACTCCGCGCCCCCGTCCAAGTTCCCGGCGAAAACAATAACGCGGTTTTGACCTTGCTTGCCTCCAAAAGCAAGGCGCTGCCGAGCTGCAGCATCAAACGGAATAAATAATTGTTTTCCCGTCTCGCGGCGGCGATAGGGATCATCCGAGCGGCGAGGGGGCGGCTTTGATTCCGCGCCGGCCTCCCCCCCCCAACCCCCCCGCCCGCGCTCCAGCCTCTCTGTGTGTCAGCGGGCTCCCGTGTCACCCCAGGACGGCAGAGCCCCTGATTACATTCCTGTTTGTTTTAATCTTTTCCCCGCGTCTGATCTCGGGCTCAAAGAGGGTCCGGAAGCAAGCCGGCCACCCCGCGGCGCCCACGGGGAGGGCCCGTGTCAGGCCCCACGCTGTGTGCGCTGCCCGGCGGCGTGATAAGGCAGCCGGCCAGCCTGCCAGCCAGCCAGTCAGCCCGCCTGCGGGGGCCCGTCCTGCCCGCTGCGCCCGCCCCCCGGAGCCCGTGCTGCCGGGGGCGGCAGCTGGGACAGCCCGCAGAGCCGCTGGGCCGGGGAGGGGGCTGGGAGTGGGGACCAGACTGGAGGCCACAGCCTCCGAGGGGGGCCGGTTGGACTGGAGCAGCTAGAATGCTCTTTCAAAATGGGAAAGCCAGAAAAGAAAAACAATGATGGATCTTAGGTGCTCGGCATGGAGTGGATCCACCTGCTCGGTTTGCACGTGTGACTCTCATTTCTCTGTTCTCCGTCCCCCCATCTTACCCCCCTCCCCCACTTCCTCCGGCCTGGAGGCCCCTTCCAATGTGCTGTGTTCAATATAGGGGCGCCTCGAGATACGAGTTTAATTCGTTCCGTCACCTTGAGGCGTGGGAGACTATGAGATGCGATCGAGTCGCGGTAAACAGGTGGGTCGTGTGCAGCCGGCCGATCCGCGCGATGACTCCTATCTCAACTGTTGCTCGTATTTCAAAGCAAAAATCGCTCGCTCGACGGCTCGTATCTCAAAAATCTCGTATGTTAGGGCACTCGTATCTCGAGGTGCCGCTGTACCTAGTGTTGCCGGGTATCCGGTAGCGACAATCCCCACAACCGCCCTTGAGGCAGGTGCACCTGAGACCGCCCTGTCTCACAGATGGGGAAACTGAGGCACGGCGAGGAGGCGTGCCCTGTCCAAGGATGCGCAGCTGGTCCGTGGCAGTGCCGATACCAAACCCCATGGGGTCTGGCCTCAGCGTCTCTTTTTCTTTTTCTTTTTTCCTTTTTAACTTTTTTTCTTTAAATATATTTTTTATTGATTTTTTACAGAGAGAGGTAGGGAGAGAGATAGAAAGTCAGAAACATGGATGAGAGAGAGAGAGACATCAATCAGCCGCCTCCTGCACGCCCCACAGTGGAGATGTGCCCGCAAGCAAGGTACATGCCCCCGACCGGAATCGAACCCGGGACCCTTCAGTCTGCAAGCCGACGCTCTAGCCACTGAGCCAAACCGGTCTCATCTCTTTTTCTTTTTTTTAAAAAAAGAAAATTTGATTTCACAGAGGGAGAGGGAGAGAGAGAAACATCCGTGACGAGAGAGCGTCCTGGACGATGTTTCTGACTTTCTATCCCTCTCCCTTCCTCTCTGTGAAAACTCAATAAAATATATTTAAAAAAAATAAAATAAAAATAAAAACCTGACCCATGTTCCAGGGCGCACGGAACCTCTGGGTGTGTGTGTGACTGGAACTCCGGTCACACACACACCCAGGGAGGGTGGGCTGAGGCGGGGAAAGCGGCGGACGGCCATAAAGCGCTGCCTTTACGGTCCCCCAGCCGCCGTAACCGCGGGAGCCATGGTGGTGGGTCTGGGTGTGGCCGGCGGTGACTGCACCGCAGCGTGTGAGACCCCCCTGCTGGCGGCCGCCAGGTCCCGGGGAGGGGTGTGGGGGGGCGTGGCCGGGTTTAGGGTCGGGTTTACAGAATCCATTCCAGCCTCTGGCACCTCACAAGAAACACATGTGTGCCCCGGGAAGGGGTGTGTGCCCTCGGAGAGAAACCACCCCCGGCCTCTGAGCTCCGTGTGGCATCCATGGTGCGTGTCGGTCTCGCCCCGTCCTCCTGAGTTTGCTGCCGGGCGTGGCTTTCCCTTCGATCCCGGGGCTGTGACTTTTTTTTTTTAATATATTTTATTGATTTTTTACAGAGAGGAAGGGAGAGGGATAGAGAGCTAGAAACATGGATGAGAAACACCGATCAGCCGCATCCTGCACGCCCCCCCACCCCCTACTGGAAATGTGCCCTTGACCGGAATGGAACCTGAGACCCTCCAGTCTGCAGGCCGACGCTCTATCCACGGAGCCGCACCGGTTTCGGCGGAGCTGTGACTCTTGACCTCGGCTGCTCAGAAAGCCCTGGGTGACCTCGGACACGTCTCAGTTTCTCATCGGTGCACAGAGAAGGATAACAGACGGCCGTGTGTAACTTTCAGGACTGGGTCACAAAAGGCCGGGGAGTTTGCATATCGGCCGGGAGCCTTTAGGGAAGAAGCCCGGCCGCCATGTTGTGAGGAACCCTGCGCGGCACGAAGAGGCCGAGCGCGGGAGCTTGGGTGCGGAGTCTCAGCTGGCTTGTCCCAGCCCGGGAGCCAGACATGGAATGAGGAAGCTTCCGGATGATTCTATCCCCAGCCGGCCGACCGGCTGTTTGGTCTTCCTCGCGAGTCTCCGGCTGTCCCGGGGCAGCGGCCAGCCACCCCCGCCGTGTCCTCCCGGACAGACGCTGCCGGCCAGCAGGACCTGTGAGCATCGATACGGGGCCATCAGTCCTCTGACCGTGAACCGGGCTGGTGTGATGTTGGCAGACGTTAGAGACTGAAAGACAGGGGTTACCGATTGGCAGGTCACTGGGATGGGGGGTGGGGGGTGGTTAGGAGACATTTTTATTCTTTTAACCCCTTTTTCGGAAACGTCAAGTTTTTTATATGAGCATCTGTTTTTATTTATTTATTTTTAAAATATACTTTATTGACTTTTTAAAAAAAATATATTTTATTGATTTTTTACAGAGAGGAATTGAGAGGGATAGAGAGAAAGGTCCCAGGTTCGATTCCGGTCAAGGGCATGTACCTTGTTGCGGGCAAGTCCCCAGTAGGGAGTGTGCAGGAAGCGGCTGATGGATGTCTCTCTCTCATCGATGTTTCTAACTCTCTATCCCTCTCCCTTCCTCTCTGTAAAAAATCAATAAGATATATTAAAAGAGAAAAAGAAAAGGAGAGGGAAAAAGGAGGCGGGAAAGGAGAGAGGGGACCGATTTGGCGGGAAGGAAGGCCCCGGCTCCATCATCCCCAGGCCTCGCGGTTCAGCCGAGCTGCTCCCCAATATTCCTTTCCTCCGTGACCCTCTCCCGAGACCACGTGGCCCTGGCCACGACCGAAGGGCCGCGGCGAACGAGCCGGACGGCTGGCGGCGTGTCTTTGCGTAACTCCCGCGCCCTCTCCGAGCACCCCGCCTTGCCTGCGAGGGGAGGGGCCCCGTACACCCCAGGGCTGAGGGAGAAGCCGGATCCGCACCTGTGCTGTCTGCCTTCTGCCCGGCAGCTCTTCTCTCTCCATGACGGGGTCCAGGAGAAGGCCTGGTCGGGGGGATTTTGGGGGGGGCCCTGCCTGGGAGCCCTCTGTGGCTCAGAGCGGGGAGCCTGGGGCCCCGGCAGAGGCCGGAGCTGGGCCGTCTTCCCCCCCATCCCCTCCCACCCCGGGAAGCCGGGTGATCCCTCCCACCACCCTCTCACCCCGGGGCCTCTGAATGCAGCCATTCACGGCGGAAACCTGACCTCTCATGTTTAATGCATGCCCGGCCCTGCCAGGAGCGGCCGGTCTCCCTCGGAGGGATTGTGTTGAGCCCGAGCCTGAGAGGAGCTGGGGGCTCGAAAGAGGGTCCCCCCCTACCCCTGCCCCCAGGCCCTCTCCCTGGCTGGGTGGCCATCGGCACTGTTAGCGCCATCTGTGCCCAGCACGGGGGACTGGCCCGAGCCAGGCCTCTGCTGGGTCTTTCGGGGGGGGGGGGGAAGGAGGAGGGGGGTGTCCTCTATCCAGGCTGTGTGTGTGCTGCCACTGACCGCAGCTGGCCACCACGGACACCTGCACGGCCACCTCCCGCAGGGAGCTCCCCCACCCCCATCCCACCCCGCTCGCTCCGCAGGTGCTGGCTCCCTTAAGGCTCCCCAAGGGGTGGGGGTGGGGGTGAGTTTGATTGACAGCCTCCGTGTGAATGGGCGCCGCCTCTGTCCGCCCTGAGAAATGCCTCCTTCCCCGGGCCCGTGTCCCCAGCAAGTGGTGTCCATTTCGGGGTGGACGGTCGGCCAGTCCGAGGTGGGAAACATCGTTTCCTGTCCAATTCCCATGCTCCTCCCTCCACTGTTCCTCCGCCTTGCTTTTTTTTAAAATTTATTTTAATTTTAAT
Organism: Lasiurus borealis; assembly: GCA_004026805.1. NCBI lineage: Eukaryota > Metazoa > Chordata > Mammalia > Chiroptera > Vespertilionidae > Lasiurus > Lasiurus borealis. Next base: position 42,186 of record PVJN01014166.1, read on the forward strand.
TTTTTAAATATTTTTATTGATTTTTTTACAGAGAGGAAGGGAGAGGGATAGAGTCAGAAACATCGATGAGAGACATCGATCAGCCGCCTCCTGCACGCCCCCCACTGGGGATGTGTCCGCCACCAAGGCACATGCTCCTGACCGGAATCGAACCTGGGACCCTTCAATCCGAAGGCCGACGCTCTATCTACTGAGCCACACCCGTTTCGGCTATAATTTTTAAAAAATATATTTTATTGATTTTTCACAGAGAGGAAGGGAGAGGGATAGAGAGGCAGAAACATTGATGAGAGAGAGACATCGATCAGCCGCCTCCTGCACGCCCCCCACTGGGGATGTGCCCGCAACCAAGGTACATGCCCTTGACCAGAATCAAACCTGGGACCTTTCAGTCCGCAGGCCGACGCTCTATCCACTGAGCCACACCAGTCTCGGCCTCCGCCTTGCTTTTAACCAAGCGCCAGTGGCAGGGTGGCTAGTGTTTATTGAGGACCTACTGTGTGCACCAGCATTGATTGGGCACCTCCTCTGCGAGTAGTGATCATCCACACGCTTCCTTTTTTAGATCCTTACCACCCTTCAGGGCAGGCACCACTCTGTGCCTCGATTGTCTTCGGGAAACGGAGGCTCGGAGAGGAGAGGGGGCGCTGGGACCAGAGACTAGGCCCAGTCTCAGTTGGAGACGCTAAAGGGAACATAGAGATAGGAGGGCGGGGAAGGGGAGAGTACCTCCTACCCTGTGTCCCCGAAAATAAGACCCTGTCTTCTATTAACGTTTGCTCCCAAAGAGGCACTAGGTCTTGTTTTCGGGAGATGTCTTATTTTTCCATGAAGAAGAAGACGGTGCACATTTATTGTTGAACAAAAACACAAAAAGGAAATATATGACCTGTCTACGGTCCGGTAGTCGTTGTCATCACCAACCAGCTCACTGATGGGCCGCAGCGCAGCCGGAGCTGTTCAGGCAGGGAGTGGTCTCTTTAAATCAGGAGTCAGACGCCTGATGGTAGCTTTGGGGGCCTTCTGTTCCGGGGAAGCCTGATGTTCGGGGGAGGCCTTATTTTTTTTTTGGGGGGGGATGCCTTCTATGACAGCGAGAGGCAACACTGGAAGTAGGTCTTATTTTGGGGGGATGTTTGACTTTCGGGGAAACAGGGTATTGACCAGCCCAACCCAGAAGGCTGGTGGCAGAGGATTCTGGGAAATGTAGTTCCTATGGCATGGAGCAGAGCAGGAGAAAGGCCACGATGGGATCGGGGATTGCCGGGCAGCGGCTGGCACAAGGTCAGTGATACCATCCAGGGCCTGGCTCGGAGGCCGTCAGGGGCTGATGGGAACTTCTGTCACCCAGGCAGACACTCTGTTTTTTTATTTATTTTTTATTTATTTTATTTTTTTATTTTTGTTTTCTTCAGGCAGACACTTTGACCCAGAAGGAGGCTGAGGCACAGACAGGGAAGGGTCTCAGCCCAGGGACTGGGAGACCAGGCTTGGACCCTGACCTCGTGCTCTGACCTGGTGACCTTGACCCCTAGGGAGGGGGTTCAAGGTCACAGCTGAGGAAATGGAGACACAGACAGGTGGCAGGACCACCTGGGTCACTTAGCCTGTTGGTGGCTGTGCTGGGGGATGGGGGGACCTGAATCCACCAGGCGCCCTTAACTCCCGGGCCTGCTGGGAGGGCCGTCCTGGGACCCTGCCCCTGCCCGGGAGCTCCCTGGCACCCTTCTGGTGGTCAGTGCTCCGGCCCCCACTCCACTCTTTAGCTCAGCAGTTCTCAACCTGTGGGTCGCGACCCTTTGGGGGTCGAACGACCCTTTCACAGGGGTCGCCTAAGACCAGCGGGAAAACACCTATTTCCCATGGTCTTAGGAACCAACACACCGCTTCTCGATGTAGCAAAGTGTAGCCATGTCCTTTACTGTTGTCCTAAGAAGACTGTTGCCCATGCTACACCACGATTCAAGACAACATTTCATTTATTCGTCATTGGAAATAAGTATTTCACAATATATAATTACATATTGTTTTTGTGATTAATCCCTATGCTTTAATGATGTTCAATTTGTAACAAGGAAAATACATCCTGCCTATCAGATATTTACATGACAGTTCATAACAGGAGCAAAATGACAGTGATGAAGTAGCAACGGAAATAATGTTATGGTTGGGGGTCACCAACCCATGAGGAGCTGTCTTAAAGGGCCGCGGCCTTAGGAAGGTTGAGAACCGCTGCTTTAGCTCGTTAACTCCGCCCGATGTAGGAATCCCAACGCCGTTTATGTGTCGATGACTGAAGCTCATTTGATCGTGGCGGACGCGGCCCACGCTGGTCTCTGAAGCCACGGCGGTCCCTCAGCTGTGCCAGATCCGCCTTTGATCTGCTAATCCGAGTTTATAAGGTTAGGAGATAAGCAGGCAGAACGAGATTCCTTTCTCCTTCCGTCCACCTGAGGGGCCGTTCCCCCAACATCACAGAGCTCCGGGCCCCGGGGGTGGGGTGGTCCTCGCTGGGGTAACTCCGACCATGTGTGAAGGGGGCTCCACATCCTGGGACACACAGGCCGCCTGGGTGGCAGGCATGCCCACAGGGTCTGCCAGCTTCCTCCTCCTCCTCGTCCTCCACCTCTTCTTCCTCCTGCCTCTCCTTTCCCTTCTCTTCCCTGCCCCTCCTCCTTTTCCTTCTCTCTTCCTCCTCCTTCTTTTCTTTCTCTTTCTTCCTCCTCCCTTTTTCCTTCTTTATTTTCTTCCTCCTCTTCCTCCTCCTCTCTCCTCTTCCTCCTCTTCTTCCTCCTCCTCCTCTTCCTCTTGGTCCTCCTCCTCCCTTTTTTTCTTCTTTATTTTCCTCCTCTCTCTCCTCCTCTCCCTTCTCCTTCTCCTCCTCTTCCTCCTCCTCCTCCTCCCTTTTTCCTTCTTTTTTTCCCCTCCTCCTCTTCCTCCTCCTCTCTCTCCCTCCTTCTCCTCCTCTTCTTCTTCCTCCTCTTTCTCCTCCTCCTCTCTCTCTTCCTCCTCCTCCTCCTTTTTTCTTTCTTTTCTTTCTCCTCTTCCTCCTCTTCTTTCTCCTCTTCCTCTTCCTCCTCCTCCTCTTCCTCCTGCTCCTCCTCCTCCTTTTTGCATCAGCCTCTTCTTGCTGACCTCATGCTGGTGCAGGAAGGAAGCTGGGACCTGCTCCCTCCTCGGTCCTCCTGGCACTTCACCCACAAATCTGCTCCTCTGTGTGGGCCCCTCTGGCTGCATGTGCCTGGACGGGTGACAGGGAGTGTCCTAGCAGGAGGACAGGCTTCGGGCCAGCTGAGGCCACCCCACCTTCCCTGGGCTCTTGCGGGAGATCGCCCGGGGGGGGGGGGGTGTCGGTCATTCAGAGCTGCAGGCAGGGGGCTCTGCCGGGCTCTGCGACCTCGGACGACTGGCTGACCTCTCTGAACCTCTTCCTTCACGACGTGGGGACAATGTGGGTCCCTGCCTCGTTCATGGAGTCCTCGCGGTGGGGGTGAGCTGAGGAAGCCCCCAGCCTGTATAGAATGAAAGCTGGATGAGGAGTCGTCGCGAGGATTTGGGGGACCTTGTGAATCATGGGAACGCCGGGGCTGTGCGGGGTTACCGCAGACCCCAGAGGCACAACGCTTGGACCCGCTGTGTCGTGAGGCCCGCGCGGGGTTGAGGGACGGAGACGCACGTGGTCAGCTCTCCGGGGCAGATGGGACATTGGCCAGGGGCCCTGGCCAGCAGCTGTGACTGTCATTCAGATCGCAGGCTGGCAAGGGCCTACTGGGGATGGAGCTCGTCACCCAGGCCTGGGCCCTGGCCGGGCATCGAACCGCGAGCGGCCTTCTGGTTCCCAGGCTGATGCTCAACCCCTGAGCTGCGCCAGCTGAGGAAGAGCAGGCGGCAGGACCTCCTTTCACCCAGGCAGACACTTTGACCCGGAGGGAGGCTGAGGCACAGACAGGGAAGGGTCTCAGCCCCAGGACCTGGGAGACCAGGCGTGGACCCTGACCTTGTGCTCTGTCCTTGTGACCTTGACCCCCATGGGTAGAAATATGTGTATTTCTTTACACCCTTTTGCCTGAGGCCGGCACAGGGGTTGCCTTCTCTGGGTCGGTCCCCCCTCGTTTGTAAACGGGGTCACCCTCTCTGCCTTTCCACCTCACACGCCTGCTTTTGTTTTTTTTGTTTTTTTTGGTGGGGGCAGGGGGGAGAGGAATATAAACGACAGTACAGCGGTACCTCGAGATACGAGTGCCCTAACATACGAGATTTTTGAGATACGAGCCGTCGAGCGAATGATTTTTGCTTTGAAATACGAGCAACAGTTGAGATAGGAATCATCGCGCGGATCGGCCGGCTGCACACGACCCACCCGTTTACCGCGACTCGAGCGTCTCATAGTTTCCCACGCCTCAAGGTGATGGAACGGATTAAACTCGTATCTCGAGGTGCCACTGTATATTCACAAAGGAAGTAGGAGGGAAGGGCGGCCAGCCAGAGGTTGATTGACAATAAAGCCATAAGCGTGGTTCAGGAGGGGCGGGGGGAGAAAGGGCGAGAGAGAAAGAGAAAGAGAGAGGGAGGGAGGGAGAGAGAGAGAGCCCACTTCAAGGCCAGCTCCCCTCCCCAGGCCGCAGCCCGCGTGTGCGAGGATGAAGGGAGCGGAGCGCAGGCGGGGGCTGGCCTTCGGAGGGGCGTGCGGTGCCCGCTTTGAAGGGCGGCCTTTGTGCCGGCCTATTCAGGGCAGCGGGGGACAATGGGGGGCAGGCGCGCAGCGGAGGACAATGGCGGGGACACGGCTGCCTCGCGCATCCCCTTTGAAGCGGCTGCGCCCCGGCCCCCCGCCGCCGCCGCTGCCGAAAGAGCGCCTTTGTGGCCCACTCCAAAGCGGCCGGGAGACGCGGTGCAGAAAGTAACCGGAGGGGAGCCGCTCCATCAAAAAAAAAAGAAAATTAAAAATAAGAAACAAATCGAGGCGGACACGTGGGGGCTGGCGGTAGCTTTGAACCTGAGCCAGAAGGGACACCGTGACCCA
>PVJN01014167.1:0-47207 GCA_004026805.1 Lasiurus borealis
GATTTGCTACCAGAGCTGCAGTAGTCACAGGATTCTGGTCTCATAGTCACAATGACTTTTTGATGACTACATTCCTAAAACATCTGTATGCTTGCCAAAATTGAGAAACGCATTAGAAAACATGGTTTGTTCTTATATTTGTATGCCTGCAAGATCTCACTGTCTAGTGGAATATTCCAGCTGCCATTTTTGGGAAATGCATATATTTTACCTCAATCTACTTATTTTGAAAGATCTGAAATAAAGGTGATTTTCCAGAATTACTTGGAAAAAAGTCTAAGTAAATACTAGAACTTCTTTATTTTTCCATAATTCTTCACTGTCATTATATCATCATCTCATCATCATCATCATTTCCCTTCCTTCTTTTCTTCTTCCTACCCTATTTTGATTTTTCAATTGCTTATAGTGAACTTTAGTCAATTTTCTTCTAAAAATGCTATTGAATATCCTTTGCCAAAGGGTAAGTTATTTCAAAGGAGACTAATTCAAATCTTGTTTATAGAAATAATAGTCTACATGATCATATAGATCTGATACTATAATCCTACTGTTCTGTAAGCTAAAATTGCATGTATTTTCTATTGTCTGAAATATCTTTTTTTAAAAATATATTTAATTGATTTTTTACAGAGAGGAAGGGAGAGGGATAGAGAGTTAGAAATATCGATGAGAGAGAGACATCAATCAGCTGCCTCCTTCACACTCCCCACTGGGGATGTGCCCGCAACCAGGATACATGCCCTTGACTGGAATCGAACCTGGGACCTTTCAGTTCACAGGCTGAGGCTCTATCCACTGAGCCAAACCAGTTTCGGCTATCTGAAATATCTTACTTGCTTTGTGACTTTGGACATATTATTTATCCTCTCTGACCCTCATCATCGTATGGAAAATAGGACAAATAATAACCACATCAGAGGTTATTCTTAAAATTGTACAAGATAATATATGCATACCTTTAAAATCCTTTGTCTGGCACAAATTGGGGTTCAATAATCAAGAGCTGGAATCATTAGCTATGATAATAAATAAAACTGGAAAAAAGAAAGATAACTAGGATACAGTTTATCAATAGTAATAAGCATACTGTTTAACTATGTATAAAATCAAAGAACTCCTAAGTAGACTAAAGTCTTCAGAAATATTATTGGTCTCCACAGTTTGGACTAGTATAGGTTAAGTGGCTTAAACATTTATTATTATTATTATTATTATTATTATTCTAAACACTCCTCATATCTGATGCCCTGGTTACATATTTAGCCTTCCTTTAGTATTATCACTCAGGTTTTGATATTGTTAAAGTCAGCATAAGGAGGGATCATCTGCACAAGTATGATTAGATGATTGTACTGGATAATTTAGACCTTGTTCAACTCTGAGAGTGCATGAGTCTCAGCCCTTGTGTGGCACCATTGGTTGGTATATTGAGTCATAGTAATTACTGTAGCCATTTCATAGAAAAGCACACTGACATGCAGAGGTAAAATAACCCCTCAGCTCAAGTTCACACTTCCTAAGTGGTATTCATACTCAAATTTACCTGACAACAGTGTTGGTTTCCTCAAATACTATGTTATGCTGCCCATACCAGAGGAAATTTTAACTTGTAAAAGATTCTCAAACAATAAATTTTATTTAATTTGATTATACATCAATATATAGTATCAAATCATAAAATAATAGAGATTTAAAATAAAGCAACATAACTCATATAATCTGTAGGTATATATATATGTATATATATATATGTACATATATGTTTCTACATATATGTATATGGTTGAATATTAGACAAATCAAATAATATCAAAGTTTCTTAACAAATGTTGTCATGATACCTTAGATAAAATTTGACAATCTCAAGTCACATACCAAAAAGACTAAGGGGTTCAGCTTAGCATTGTCATTTAATTAAACTATTATAAATTTTATTACATTAACATGTACATAACTTCTATTGTATTTGCTTGGTAATTGGCCATACATTCATGGCTGTATGATTACATTTAACTAGAGGCCCAGTGCACAGATTCATGCACCAGTGGGGTCCCTCAGCCTGGCCTGTGCCCTCTCACAATCCAGGATCCCTTGAGGGATGTTGGGGTCTTAGTGCATGGCTTCAGCCTGATCCCTGCAGACCAGTTTGAGGGACCCCACTGCTACATGAATCTGTGCACCGCGTCTCTAGTATGCATATAAAATATTTTGTTAATCTCTTCCCACCCTCTACCCTCCCTGCTTCCCTCTGAGATTCATCAATCTGTCCCATGTTTCCATACCTGTGCATTGAGCTTCTGCCTTCTGGTGGTCAGTGCATGTCATAGCTACCAGTTGAAATGTCAAACAGTCAAACACTTAGCATAGTGGTCGGCAAACTGCAGCTCGCGAGCCACATGTGACCTTGGACATATTATTTATCCACATGTGTCTCGTGAGTTGTGCTTTACCGCTCTGTTGACTAATGAGTTTGCCAACCGCTGACCTAGATAGACTCTTGATTCCAATAATTACGGGCTGTTGTTGTTCCTTGTGATTAAGCCCCTATCCCAGTGGTCGGCAAACTCATTAGTCAACGGAGCAGCAAACCATGGGTCACAGGCTGCATGTGTCTCGTGAGCTGCAGTTTGCTTATCAATGACTTAACATATAAGCTTTTTATATATATAAATAGTGCAATTATTACATTTAGAATTGCTGCTACAGGAGAAATATAACTTTTCTTTCTTCCACTGTTTAGTTCACTAGTATTAAACATTGTCTCATCATGCTATGTGCATTTTTATTGTTGCCATCATGTATATAATCATATTTAAATCTTATCCCTTACTCTCCAGTCGGTTTCTCTTGTTCTTAACCTTGGTTCCCCTCTGGACAATGCTGAGATTTCCCTACCTAATACTTCAAGCTACTTGGTCTTTATCCTCTAGTATTATGGAGTACCTCTAATTTCAAATATCTTTCTCTTTTTTATTTTTCAGATTATGGGTCAATCCATGGCTCTTGTTAAGACAAATAGAATCAACCTAACAGGCTGGATTTAGTTCCAAATAACCGAGTGATTAAGAACCCTAGAAACTGAGGTTGTGGGTGTGGGGAGATCCAGATTGGGAGGAAAGTGGCCCATGACTTCTTTGGAGGACAGGGAAGTTGTCCTGGCCTAAGCAAGGGGAGATGTCTCAGTCAGAGTATGCACTGGGCCCTGACCTGGGTCCATGGAGCAGGAAGATGGGAACAGACTAGACACTTCCCTGTCCTTTTTGGATAAGTGTTTTGTCACCCTCCACTGTACCTCCACCCCACTCTACCAGGCATCAGAAAAGAAGTTTAGGTGTAAGAATGCCAGAGGCTAAAACCAACAGTAATTAGCATATTATGCAAAAGGACTCATTGGTAGGCCAATGGACTTTGATAGTCAGCAGGGCTGAAAATCAGTATAATATCGCCCTGCTGTGGGCCCAGTGGCAAAAGGCCTTTCCCTAACCCGATAATCATTTTACAATTTACTAACTTTTACCTTTGATATGCCTGTATACATTCATAAAGGGCAACTGTGTATTCAAGTGAATAAAAGCTAATGGGCCAGCAGAGACCAGTTTGGCTCAGGTGGATAGAGCGTCAGCCTTCGGACTGAGGGGTCCTGGGTTCGATTCCGGTCAAGGGCATGTGTATCTTGGTTGTGGGCACATCCCCGGTGGGGGGTGTGCAGGAGGCAACTAATTGATGTCTGTCTCTTATGGATATTTCTAGCTCTCTATCCTTCTCCCTTCTTCTCTCTAAAAAATCAATAAAATATATATATATTTTTAAAAAAGCTAATGGGCCAGAGTTCCAGCGAGCTTCTCCATAAGAGAGAAGTTTCCAGCTGCCTCCCCATGTCTTCTAAATTCATATTTCTTGTCTAGTGTTTTCATTTGTGCGTGGCCCCTTCTTCAATTCCTGAACCCTAGCCATTTAGGTGTAGTGGAGTGTGAGGAGTATGAAGACATCCTGCCTTCCACCAAACCCCCTTGACAAAGTTATCCCCATCTGTTTCTATTGTCCCAAATCCCTTTAACATATGTCTTTAATTGCACAAGGAGATATTAAAGGCTTAAACTTGCATACACAATAAATGATGAGTTCTTATTGAATTCAGGGAAAGGGTTAGAAAGGGGATGTTTCTTGACCTTTACAGTTTTCCGTGGGCCAGCCCTGTCTATTTTTATCTTGGTGAGAACCTCTGTGTAACAGGTTTTTGTTTTCCTGGCAGAATGGATTTTTACATTCTGAACCTCTAATTGTAAATCATCACTGTCTATCTCAGTGATCTTTTCCACACAATGATTTATGTTGTAATCAGTGCATACATATGACACGTTGGATTATTCATATATTGTTTCCAAATGTCTTTGTTGGAAGATTTTGTATTAATTCTGGTAAATGATAATTTTATTCAAATGCACCAGCTAAGTAAATCTAGTAAGCGGGCAAACTGGGGTATCATACAGAAAATCAAGACAAAAATGAAAGGTATTTTAGTCATCAAGAGAAAAGAGGCATTATTGAATTATTGGAACCAGCTGCCTATTTTGGATTGAACTCATTATGTTCCTTATTTGAGTGTTCATGCATTCAAAAATAACCATTTGGCACCTGTTATGTTCTAGAAACTATATTCAGTGCTGTAGTTACAAGAAAGATGTGGTTCCTCTTTGCACAGAGCCATTATCTAGTGGCCAGAAATGATGCCAAAAGAGTCCCCAAGATCAGCTGGTACAAACTTTCTTAGTTTACAGGTTAGAAAATGGAAGTACCAAGAGGTAAAGAAAATCACCCTTTGTCACGGCTGATTAATGGCAGAACCAGGACTGTCATTTGATTCTGGCAAGTCCCAGCCAACTCTGGTTAAACTAACCAAGTGAGTTAGCACAGGATCATGGGCATTATGGCAAGAAATCCAGTTGGACAGTTGGGCCTGAAAGATCACTTGCTCTCACCAAGTCTTTTGGATGCACAGAAAGTGGCTTAAATATTGGGGTAAATTTTGTTTATGACATTAGGGCATTTTGGGGTTATGACAAAGTAGCATAGCCATGGGGCATTGTTTGCTTTGGGAGAAAGTTGCCTTCTCCCCCACCTCTCAGTGCATTTCCAGGCCTGCCTGAGCAGAGGAGTTTGGCTGACTACTGGATTGTTATTAAAATGATAATTAAAGAGGAAGAGAGCACGTTCCAATACCATCTAGAAGAGTCAGCACTTTTGCAGGGTTATTACTCAACTGAAGAGAACCTGCAATGCAGTTGTGTCCTGAATCAATAAAGAAAGATATATTTCCAAGCAATGGATTTTTTGTTGTTGTTAATCCTCACCAGGGGATATTTTTTTAAATTGATTTTTAGAACGGAAAGGAGGGGGAGAGACAGAGAGAGAAACAAGGATGTGAGAGAGACATATCTATATGTGGCACTGCAACTGAGGTATGTGCCCTTGACCTGCCCTTGATCGGAATCGAACCCATGATCCTTCAGTCTACAGGTCAGTGTTCTAACCTTTTAGCAACACCAGCAAGGGCCCAATCAATGAATTTAATGAATTTAATGTCACTTATAAAAATACATTTTAGAACAACAGGAAGGTAGGTGATGGTTTTGAATAACTCATATGGTATTTGCTGCTGCTCTTTGTAGGCAACTTTTAACTTTCTTTCAAGATTGACTTTAAAAGGATCCATATTTCTGGAATTTTCTTGGGAAATAAGAGTTTTAAGAGTGTACCGGAAATTTATTGGTAGATTTATTTCATCTGGCACTGGAAATGCATTTTAATATGGAGGGTTGGGGCTTGTTCCTGCAGGTCATTCAAAGTCACTGAAAAGGAAGGTCCCTCCCTGAGTCTCCCCAAACATTTCACTGAAGGCCTGTGCATTCTGTCCACTCTGTGGGTAAGCCCAGGGTCTGTGCCATCACTGGACTGGATTACCATTCCCTTTCTCACTCAAGGAATCATATTCATCTATTTCCCAAACTCATTTCACTTTGAAAACCTCTCTTACAGGTTTTCCTATTGATAATTCATAGAACTGCTGTTCTATAGAACAAAACTTGGGAAACTGATAAATAGACATGAAAATTGAATGAATGTGATGATGTCATTGCAGGACTAACCTTGGAACAATTTAATTTATTAAAATGAAATATGCAATTTACATAATTCTGGACTAACTTTTGTCAATCCAGCATTGGCATTGAAACTGACCTCACAAGTGGACAGAGGTGCTAGGCTATCCCCTGTAGTTCTAGAGATGAGAAACAACAGTGAGTACATTGGGCCGGGGGCAGTGTCCACTTCTGTTCAGAGGACCTGCCCCGGGGATGACGTGGTTCAGAAAACAGCAGGGCTTCCTCAAGTCTGTGCGTTCACTGAAGCCTCATTTCCCGTCAGCAGGAGGGGAAAGCAAGAAAAAATATAGTCACTCAGTAAGTTAGTCATGTTGGGAAACTTATCTGTTTCAGGCACTGGTTCCTCTCATGCAAGGGGTGGCCTATGTGTGGTCTGGCTTGCAGACTAACGCCATTTCTTGGTGCTATCACGAATACTTGACGCGACTATTTCCAGCTTGTCATTTGTCCCTGGCTTGCGAAACTACCATCCAAGAGAAAAAGTATTTCTACTCCCTTGGTCCATTGCCTCCTGACATTCTTTGCTGATTACCTCTGAAGCAGCTGCGATCACTTCTTTGGATGATCAAAGCATCAGCTGATGGCTGTTTGTCTCACTAGAAACAGGCCAGCTCTGGCTGGTCTCAGCAGCATGTCTGTGGGTAAAGCTCAGAAATATAGGGCCTTGGCCTGGCCACCCGGTAGGCTGCACTTTACAAAGCAGGTTCCGAAGACATGATGACCTGGTGGTGTTATAATGGGGTGAACTGGTGGAATTACAAATATTTAGTCTACCCACTTTCCCTAGCCTCTAGCAGGAATACCCAGACTGGTAACAAGCAGAAATACTATTAAAGGTCCCTTGAAAAGGAGATTCTACAGTCACCTTCCTCCCATTTTAGTAGCTACAAACCTGATTTTTTCCTGATGATGAAAGAACTAAGGTATGTCATCCTCTATAGAGTGTTCCTAGGGTCCACTGAATTAATCTACATATATCTTACCTAATAATAGAGAAACATGTAAATTGACTGTACCTCCGCTATGTCCACAGCCAATTAGATGGAGTATACAAATTAACCCAACGAAGCCGGAGGTTAATTTGCATATGCAGGCAGAGCTGCCATGGCCCATTCCTGGGGGTCTGGGTCCATCACCAGACACCGCCCACAAGGTACCAGTCCATTGGGCCAGGGAGATGGGTTTGGTAGCACCAGATGCTTCCTGAGGGTTTTGGGTCCATCACAGGCCCCTGGAGGGGCAGCAGCCCACCTAGCACCCCTGCGGGGCCCTGGGAACATTACAGCCCTGGAGAGGCGTGGCTGGGCCTGCTTAGCCATTCCCGTGGAGTCCCAGGAATATTGCTGCCTGGAGTCGCCCCTGACCCTGGGAACATCTCAGGTATGGGGTTGCTGAGACCCAGACCTGGCCTCTGGCCACAGATTCACAGCTTCAAGGAGACCAAGGGCAGGGATCTGCCTCACCTGAAGAGAGAGAGAGGTTCTGCAGTGGCTCCAAGATGCAGGTGGGCAAGGCCAGGGATCAAGGGGCAGGAAGGATGCCCAGGCGGAGGGTCAAGGACCCGCAGCCCTGAGGTGGGGGTTGAGGGAGGGGTGCCACCTCAGAGGAGAGGTGCCGCACTGCAGGGTACCAGACTGACCAGCGTGATTCAGACAAGCTCCCAGTACTAACCGGCCTTGCCCAGGCAGCCTTCACACTTCAGAGGCAATGACTCCTGCTCCCGCCTTGACCCAAAAGCAAGCCTGTGCCACCCTGCCCCTCAGCAGAGCATGCCTTGGTGGCCAATGGGAAGGCTTCCTCCTGCTCCAGAGAAGGGGGCAGGCAGTAAAGATTGGGGGCAGAGGACCAGGGAGAGGAAAGAATGTGGAGCATCCGCAATGAAGAGGTGCTTGAGAAAGAGGCTCAGAAGCCGGATGAGGTTTGTTCTGTTTGCCTGGAAGCTGCTCCATAGGAAGGACAGAGAGCATGGCTCTGAGGGCTCCCTGTGTGCTTGTGCTGAGTCAAGTTCCACAGCCAACTGGAATTGGCCTCAGTTTCCTGGTCTGTAAAATGGATTAAGCATGTCCCAGTGCCTTCACTGAGCTTTGATGGGCAATTGAGATCCTATATAAAAAAAGTGAGGGAAGAAGTGAGAAAGAAAAGGAAAGGCAACCAATACAAAAAAAGACTGGAAGGAACCTGTAAATCCATTGTCACATAAATAGGGAATATAGTCAATAGTGTTATAATGACGTATGATGCCAGGTGGGTACTGGAAATATCGGGGAACACATTGTAAAGTGTATATTGTCTAACCACTATTCTGTAACTAATATAAAATCTGAAACCAATACAAAATAATATTGAATGTAAAGAAATGAAAATTGAAGTGAAATTTTTATAAATTTCAAAGTTTAAATAAAAGCTGTAAAGGAGGGAAGGGGAGATTAAAATACTGTTTTTCATTTTACCACTTTATTGTCTTTTCAGTACATGAAAAAGATAGTTGTCTTTATATGGTGCTTTTATACTTTTCTAAATAATTATCTTATTTTAATTTCAGGGCAACTTAAAGACAAGATAATTATTCCTTCCACTATTCAAAGAAAGGAAATCTAGGTGTCTGGTTTCAATGATTCAATCATCAAACCCTTATTGTAAAGTAGTGTTAGTAAAATTTTTTGTGAAGGGTCATATCTATACTAATAAAAGCGTTGGGGATGATCAGGCCACCAGGAGAGAGTAGCTGGAGGCAATCAGGACAGCAGAGGAGCAATTAAGTGTCAATCAGGCTGGCAAGTGAGCACTTAGGGGGCAATCAGGCAGGCAGGTGAGCGTTAGGGGGCAGTGGTCCCGGATTGTGATAGGGGTCCCAGATTGGACAAGGTGTAGCCTGGGCTAAGGGACACCCTCCCCAGTGCACAAATTTCATGCACTGGGCTTCTAGTATTATATGATGTACATATGTATGCACATAATATATACACATATTATATATGTCTGTAATACACACGTATATACAAATATATACATTTATACACACACTACGTATAATTATATATCTATATATCGCTATATATAAAAGCCTAATATGCAAAGTGTGCCCTTGGGAGTTCTACTGACTGGGAGTTTGATCACTTGCTAGAACAAGCACTGATCACTGGAGGGCAATGCAGAATGAAGGAAGGGCTCTGCTGGGCAGCCTGCAGCTGCCAGGGATTCTACCTGTATACAAATTTTGGGCATTGGGCCTCTAGTGTGTGTGTGTGTGTGTGTGTGTATTCACTGTTACAATTAGTGGTGCATGTACAGTGGTACCTCGAGATATGAGTGTCCTAACATACAAGATTTTTGAGATACGAGCCATTGAGCAAGCGATTTTGCTTTGAAATATGAGCAACATTTGAGATAGGAGTAATCAAGCGGATCGGCCGGCTGCACACAACCCACCAGTTTATCGTGACTCGAGCATGTCATAGTTTCCCACGCCTCAGTCAGTGTGCTTGTTTACCTTGTTGTCGAAGCATCTTTTGTGCATTTACATACTTTATCACATTTCTTTTTATAACCATGGGTCCAAAGAAAGCGAGTGGAAAGGTCAGTGCTCAGAAGAGGATGATGTCTATTGAATTAAAACGTGAAATTGTAGAAAAATATGAGCAAGGTGTGCAAATGGCTGACTTAGTGAGGCAATACTCAATGATATGTCTACTTACCTCCCAACACCACTCCTATCCTGCAGCCCATGGATCAGGAGGTGATTTCTAATTTTAAAAAGCTGTACATCAAGCACCTGTTCGGGCGCTGCTTTGAGGTGATGGAGAACACAAACTTCACCCTTCAAGAGTTCTGGAAGAACCACTTTAACATTGTGATATGCTTCAGAATTATTGATCAGGCCTGGCTGGGTGTTACAACGAGGACTTTGACCTCTGCATGGAAGAAGCTGTGGCCTGAGGCCGTAGCCGAAAGGACCTTGGAAGGATTCGAACCCGAGGTGCCAGTGGAGGAGGAGATAGTGTCTCTGGGAAAAATCCATGGGCCTGGAGGTGGATGAGAGAGATGTGAATGAGCTTGTTGAGGAGCACTCTCTGGAACTCACCACGGAGGAGTTAAAAGAGTTGCAGTCTCAGCAACATGCGAAGGTTCTCCAAGAAATTGGCTTTGATGCTGAGACCGGTTTGGCTCAGTGGCTAGAGCGTCAGCTTGTGGACTGAAAGGTCTCAGGTTCCATTCCGGTTGGGGGATGTACCTTGCTTGAGGGCACATCTCCACTGTGGGGCATACAGGAGGTGGTTTATGATGTCTCTCTCTCATGGATGTTTCTGACTTTCTGTCTTCCTCCCTTCCTCTCTGTAAAAAAATCAATAAAAATATAATTAAAAAAAAGAAAGAAATATATTAAGAAAAAAAAGAAAAAAAAAAAAGAAAGAAATTGGCTTCGAGGAGGAGCCAGAGGTGGAGGAGATCTCTACAAGTAAAGGAGATCTTAGGAATCTGGGAGAGGGTGTCACACTTTGTGGAAAAGAAACACCCCGAAAAAGTTGCTACTGGTCATGCATCTGAGCTGTTCAATGAAACTTGCCTCACCCATTTCAGAAACATTCTGAAAGGGAGGAAGAGGCAAACTTCGTTGGACACATTTTTTTTGAAATGGGCCAAAAATGCAAAGACCAGTAGCAATTAAGTTCAGTGAAGATTAGTTAAGTTACATTCAATTTAGAGATAAAGTGTAGCATTAAGAGTGTAACGAGTAGGTAAATACACTTTATAAAACGAGTTTATTCCTTTTCATTCTCTTTTATTATGTTTGTATACAATATTTGTCATTTATAAATATATTTTTCTTATTCAAAAACATGTAACAAGACCAACTGGGGTGGCATTTTGGGGGCTGGAATGGATTAACGGCATTTCAATTGATTTCAATGGGGAAATTTGCTTTGAGATACGAGCAACTTGATATATGAGCAAGGTTATGGAACGAATTAAACTCGTATCTGGAGGTACCACTGTACTTGTATATTGGGGGAATATAAAAATTTATAACTACCTTCCTCCAATGGAATTTATATTTTTATATTTTTAAATTTAATAAATCTTTATTGTTCAGATTATTCCTCTTTCCCCCCCTCATAGCTCCCCTCCACCCAGCTCACACCCCACCATCTGCCATTACCTCCCTCCTCATTGTCCTCATCCATAGGTGTATGACTTTTGTCCAGTCCCTCTCTTCACACTCCTTATCCCTTTCCCCCTGAGAATTGTCAGTCTACTCCCTTCCTATGCCCCTGATTCTATTATATTCACCATTTTATTCTGTTCATCAGAATTTTTATTCACTTGATTTTTAGATTCACTCGTTGATAGGCATGTATTTGTGGTTCATAATTTTTATCTTTATGTTTTTATTCCTCTTCCTCCTATTAAAAAGTACCTTTCAGCATTTCATATAATACTGTTGATGAACTCCTTTAGTTTTTTCTTATCTGTGAAGCTCTTTATCTGACCATCAATTCTGAATGATAGCTTTGCTGAGTAGGGTAATCTTGGTTGTAGGTTCTTGCTATTCATCACTTGAAATATTTCTTGCCACTCCCATCTGGCCTGCATAGTTTCTGTTGAGAAATCAGCTGACAATCTTATGGGTGCTCCTTTGTAGGTAACTAACTGTTTTTCTCTTGCTGCTTTTAATAGTCTCTCTTTGTCTTTTGCTCTTGGTATTTTAATTATGATGTGTTTTGGTGTGGTCTCTTTGGATTCCTTTTCTTTGGGGTTCTGTGCACTTCCTGTACTTGTAATTTTATTTCTTTCAGCAAGTGGAGGAAGTTTTCAGTCATTATTTCTTTAAATAGGTTTTCAGTATCTTGCTCTCTCTTCTTCTGGCACCCCTATAATTTGGATGTTGGTATGCTTGAAGTTGTCTCAGAGGCTCCTTAAATCATCTTCAAATTTTTGGATCCTTTTTTCTTTTCCAGTTGAGTGTCTTTTGCTTTTTTGTATTTCAAATCTTTGACTTAATTCTTGCATTCCTCTAGTCTGCTGTTAAGTCTCTGTATAATATTTTTTATTTCAGTAGTGTATGTTTAATTTCTAGTTGGTCCGTTTTCATCTCTTCTTGGGTTTTGCTAAATTTATCCAACTTTTCTAGAAATTCTTGAAAAACCTTATAACCCTGGTTTTGAACTCTATATCCAGTTGTTTGTTTTCCTCCATTTATTTTATTTGTGATCTGTTTCTTTGTCTGTGAATTTTCACTGCTTTCTTGAGTTGGTAGTGTAGCTTTGTGTGCTAGGTGTCCTATATGGCCTAGTAGCTCCACCTCCCCAGTTACCTGAGGTGAACTCTCTTGGTGCACCTCTTTGTGGACTGTATATACAGACTTGTTGTAGTTAAGTATTGATTGTTGTTGGTATCACTGGGGGGAATTGACCTCCAGGTCAATTGGTTGTGAATATCAGCTGTGTCTATGCTGGGAGAACTTCTGTGCTGGAGTTAGCCTTATGATACAAGACTTGCAAAACTGCAAAAGCCTCTGTGCTCAGCTTGGATGGGGCGAAGTCTCAGGGCTGAGCAGATAGCTTTGGCTTCCCATCAGCCATGCCCTATGTGACCCCTGGGTCTCAGTGTCCCTTGGTAATCACTGCAGCGCACCTCCAGACCTCTACCTTTGGCAGCTCCCCTGAGTTTACATGTGCTCTGGGGACCCATATGAGTCTGGGTTCCTAGGGTCTCACCCAGAACTGGAGTTCATTGCAGTCAGAAGTGGAGTTCAGCACAGTTCGGAGGTTTCCTTTTCCTCCTGCTAGAGAAAGCCAGCAGCACAATTAGCAGTCAATCCTCTCTGTGAGCACTGGCATGTGCTCCTCCAGACCTCTGCCTTTCATGGCTCCCCTGAGTTTCTAAGCACTCCTGACTTTTTCTGACAGTCCAGACTCTTCCCCATGAGTCTCGCCTGGAACTGAGGTTCAGTGCAGTTGGAACTGGGGTTTAATGCATCGGGGAATTTCTGTCTCATGGGTCCCCACAAGAAGAAGCCAGCCAGGCACTCTGCATGTGCATGTCTGCGTACCTCAGCTTTTTGCAGCTCTTCTGAGTTTCTGTGAGGCACTCTTTTTCCTTCTAGTTGTAGAATTTCCTCTCAGCCAGATTTCCTGTGGTTCTGGATGATGTCTGTTCTGACTTGTAGTTGAAGTTTTGAAATTGTTGTGCAAGGCAGCAATTTAGGTGTTCACCTATGCCACCATCTTGTTTTTGTTTTTTCTTTCCAAGGGGATTTTATCTATGTAAAGATATAAGACATATGCAAAGATGCATGATAAGAACCATGTGGGTCTGGACCCTGAGCTGGCATTAACATGGAGAGTTGAAGGCGATACATCTTCAGCTGGGCATTAAAATACGACTACTATCACTACAACTACTTTTGCATTTATCAGAAATAAAGGTTCTAACTACCTTTACATTTTCTCCGCAGTGCTTTTTGCATGTGTTTAATCATTACAGTAACACTGTAAGGGAGAAAGAGGAAGAAAGTGTGACATGAAGAGTTTAAGTAATGGTAATTCTCTTCTGACTCTAAATCAAAATCAGTCAGATTGTAAAGCCCCTGATCCTGTTCACTAAGTGTGCTGCCTCTGATGGACGGATTGCAATATGTGCAGAGGCATTCTTGAGCAGAGAAGTCTGGTCAGCAACCGAATGGTGGCAACGGAGTGTAAATGGCTGATGGGTGCTTGATGTAATGATTGGCACAATTCCTGGAATAGAGTAAGTGCTTGATAAATGTTTGTTGAATTAAACTGAATGGTTAAAAAGAGAATGGGGGAGAAGTTGGCTATTATCAGATTGCACAGGGTTTTAAATTTCCGTCTAAGTAGTTTAAACTTAGTACTGTGGATAAGATCTTCTCTAGAGTGCTTGAATTTCTGGAGAGGGCAACATACTAGTTTATAAAAGTGTGTCACTCTAACCTATATTTCCTCCTCTTTCTGTAGAATTGCTAGGGGAAAAAAGGGGAACCATGTTAATAATGCTCATTAAAAAACCATGCTACACTTTGTTTAGCCTTCACTGCAAAAGTTCTTTGCGGGTTATATCTGACAGTCAGTTTTTCTGTTATGTACATAGTCCCTTCTAAGTGCACGAGAATGTGCAAGTCCCTAGGAAGCCAATTTGCGTATAGTGTGCCCCCACTCTCACTGACTGAGCCTGATTGGATTTCTCGTGGGCATTGTGACAGGACAATGCACTGTCTTTGGCATATCAAGAGTATGAAGCATTTAGCCAAGGGTATAGAACTGAAAGATCATGCAGAGAAGAGCCAAAGAGGATGCGACAATCTGCATATCTACTAGCGCAATGAAGAAGCAGGAATAATACATAAGAGGAAAGTATGATGTAGAGAGAAATTATGTTATGCATACCTTGAGCCCAAGCCCTTTCATTTCGCATTTAGTTCTGGATACTTCCTGAAATTCCTCATAAAATTAGAAATCCTACCACCCCTTTATACTATTCATTCTCCTGGACTTTTCTATTGCATTTTACATATTTGCTCACTCCTTTCTAAAGCTCTTCACAGTGAAATGTAACACAGTACTCTCCTGGGTCTTTCCTTCTTCTCTTCTTACTCTCCTCCTCCTCTGTGCCCAAGGCTGTCCTGGAACATAGCTTTCTTTTTCTGTTTGCATGATTTTATCCATCTTCAGGCTTTACACTTATATTACTTTGCACATGGTATTCCCAAAGTATGGATGTAATTTGGATATCTTTTCTGAGCTCTCAGGGAGCTCACATTTCCAGTTGTTTGCCCCATATCTGGGAAAAAATATCCTGAAAAAAAAAATCCCTAAATTACAGCTCTGATTTTATCCCTTATTTTCCCTAAAATCTTCAGTGATCCCTTTTTATCCACCAGGAAAAATTCACATTCCTTAACTTGGCACTTTTTTAAAAAATCTGTAATATGACTCCATATGATTCCAGAATATTTACATGTCTTTAGATTTTTGCAAAGTAGGATCCTTTCTATAGCTCCTCTAGCTTTCAAAATTCTATTTATTAACCTTCCCCCCAAAAAAAAATCAAAGTTCTCCTTTTTTTGTGTTTAATAAAGCATTGGCAATTCTAAATAGAATTATCTCTTTTCTCTAAATTTTCATTATTTCTTGTTTTAACCACATTAAGTCAACAATTGTCAGGTTATTTTAGTTCTCTGTAGTATGGCTAATTTGTATTTGGTTCTTAATCAGGTGTCAAAGTTCACTGTGTGAGGCCTGCTTGCTCTCAGCTCCAAGCCTTGTCTGTCCCTGTCTGTCAGGTATCACCTGTGGACTGCACAGCCCAACTGCCTTCTGCCTTCATATGGGATGGGTTTCCTACTGGGTTGCATGAGAAACCAGGGTCTTTTCCCCAACCACTCTGCCTTGGTAGGTATCTCCAGGAAAGGTGTCCCCACTTTGGGCTCCAATTACCACTTGATAGTTCCAGCTTCTGATGAGTGGTCTCTGTCCTTGAATTTTAGGAGCATGATCTCCACATCTTCCTGCTCAGGGATGGTGATAGTGCCTATGACTTATTTTTGGATTGCTCCACCATTCCCTGATGGGCTTCTTGCTCTTCTATCACCTGTGTAATCAATTTCCATATATTAAATTCCTTTTATTTGAAATACAAATGGTTTCTGCTTTTCTGGGATGGAATGATGACAGATTTTCATAGTAGACTATGTAATTTCCTTATATACTCCATGGTGCCTGGCTCAGTGACTTGATAACTGCAAGTGCCAAATAAATATTTATTGAATAAATACATAATTGAAGAAAGAATTTTGCTTTGGAGCATGGTTCATTTTTAGGAAAATTACGAAGAAAAATTTAGGAGGCACTAATTATATTGGTGGTCAAGGAAAGATACCAAAAACAAAAGGTAAAGACAATATCCTTGTTTTAACCAATATCCTTGTTTTAAGGCTATTGAAAGCCTTAAAAGGGACATTAAAAATTTGCATTAGAAAATTTAGTAAACTGGAAAATATTTATTTTTCACTTTTTTTTTCCTCCCGAGCTCTGAGGAATATTTATACATTTAGGAGGCTCAAATTATTCTTTTATTTTCCAAATTATTCTTAATATTAGTTGTTGAGTATGTTATCTAATTTCAAACATCAATATTCAACACCTCTTTACTAGGAGGTATTAGAAAAATATTGTTGAATGGAAAAATAAAGCCAGGGGACATCTATAATACTTTCAACAATAAAGATATATATATTAAAAAAACATATTATTGTTACCTTGATATTGAATACTTTCTTCCTCAAGATCCTTGTGCCCAGAAGAACTCATGGTTCTGTGAGTCACTCACTGTCTCTGTTTATTAGGGTTCCCACTTCTGAGGGCTGTAGTAATATTGGTGGACATGTGGGAATATGGGAGACATAGCTGGAGTGATGAGCCAGTGCTTTTATTTATTTATTTAAAATAAATCCTTATTGTTCAGATTATTACATATCTTCCTTCCCCCCCCATAGCTCCCCTTCATCTGATTACCCCCTCACCCCATGCCCTTACCCCCGCCACTGTCCTCATTCATAGGTGTAAGATTTTTGTCCAATCTATTCCTGCACCCCTCAAGCTCCCTTCCCCCTGAGAAATGTCAGTCTACTACCTTTCTATGACCCTGGTTATATTATATTCACCAGTTGATTCTGTTCACCAGATTTTTTATTCACTTGATTTTTAGATTCACTTGTTGATAGATATGTATTTGTTGTTATTTTGTTGTTCATAATTTTTATCTTTACCTTTTTCTTCTTCTCCCTCTTCTTAAAGAATACTCTTCATCATTTCATATAATACTGGTTTAGTGGTGAACTCCTTTAGTTTTTTCTTGTCTGTGAAGCTATTTATTTACCCTTCAATTCTGAATGATAGCTTTGCTGGGTAAAGTAATCTTGGTTGTAGGTTCTTGCTATTCATTACGTTGAATATTTTTTGCCACCCCCATCTGTCCTGCATAGTTTCTGTTGAGAAATCAGCTTATAGTTGTATGGGTGCTCTCTTGTAGGTAATTAACTGTTTTTCTCTCGCTGCTTTTAAAAGTCTCTCTTTGTCTTTTACTCTTGGCATTTTAATTATGATGTGTCTTGGTATGATTCTCTTTGGATTCCATTTGTTTGGGGTTCCCCCACTGGGGATGTGCCCGCAACCAAGGTACATGCCCTTGACTGGAACCAAACCTGGGACCCTTCAGTCTGCACGCAGGTTGACGCTCTATCCACTGAGCCAAACTGATTTCGGCATTAGCATAGTTTTGAACACTATATCCAGTAGTTTGCTTTCTTCTATTTTTTTTCATTTGAGACCTGCTTTTTTGTCTCTGCATTTTGGTTGCTTCCCTGTGTTGACATAGTGTTTTATGTGCTAGGTGTCCTATAGGGCCCAGTAGCTCAGCCTCCCTAATTACCTGAGGAGGCCAGTCTTAGTGAACCCCTTTGTGGGCTGTGTGCACATTCTTATTGTAGTTAAGCCTTGATTGCTGTTGGTATCACTGGGAGGAATTGACCTCCAGGCCAATTGGCTGTGAGGACCAGTTTTGTCTACAATGGGAGAACTTCTGTACTGGAGACACCCTTATGGGACAGGATTTGCTTCCATGGGGCTTTGGTGCTCACAGTCTTCCCCCTTAGTGTGTCTCATATGGATGTGAAGAGTTGTAATCTGGATGGTCTCACTCTGACCACTGGGTACACTGGCTCTCGGATCTCCAAGGAGGTGCAAAGTCAGCCACTGCCATAAGCTGCCCAGTAGGAGTTACAGAGAGATCTGCAGATTCTTCCTCTTTGTTTGGGGTTTGAAGGTACCCAGATGAGGCCCAGCTGAGAAGCAGTACAAGCTGCTCTGGAGCCTTCGGCCTTCTTTTAACTGTTCTGGGGTTCTCTGACCCAGCTGCAGTTTGTTAGGTTTAGATTGCAAAAGGCCAGGCCATTCATATGCAAAAGCCTCTGCACACAGCTTGGGTGGGGTTGTAAATTGGGTGGGGAGGGGTCTCAGGAAATCACCAGGGCAGAGCAAACAGTAATGGCTGACCATCAGCCCTATCCTGAAAAGGTCCCTAAATCTTTGTCCCATGGCACTGCACAGAAACAATGATCGCTGAAAGCATCTCTGAGAGAAAGCCGCCCTTGTGTTTCAGCCTGATGCCAGGATAGTCCGGTTTCTCCCCATATGAGTATGGGTCTCTCGAGTCTTACCTGGCACAAGTTCAGAATCCCTGGAGTGCAGTTGCTTGTATCTCCTTCTCAGTTGAAAAAGACAACAGCATACTCAGTTGCCAACCTCTTTTGCGCATGCCTCTGCACCTCTGCACTTCACTTCCGCACCTCCTACCAGATTTAATGCGCTTTTCTCTTTCCTTCTGGTTGTAGAATTTCCACTCAGCCAGCCCTCCCATGGTCTGGATGACATTCGTTTTGTCTTTTAGTTGTAGTTTTGATATGGTTATGCTCAGCAGCAAGTTTAGGTATTTATGTGTGGCAACATCTTGGTTCAGCCTCATTGAGCCAGTACTTATAGAACCATTTTTATGATACAGGCAAGTGGATTTGTGGTTTATGTTCTTAAGTACTCTGTCTTGGTTTTAACTCATAGCCCCAACCTTCTCTTCTGGCCTTAATTTCCTCATTCATCAGAAAGTAACACAAATCATGGAAAGGATTCTGTGGAGGAACAATTTGATAAAATAGAGAAGGGGGAGAGAGTTAACCATCTACACTAATAAAAGAGAACTATGTGAATTGACTATATCTTCACAATGCCCACCAGCCAATCAGGAGTGAATATGCAAATTAACACAACAAAGATTGCATAACCCATAATTTACATATGCAGGCGCTGAGCGACCAAGGGCTCCAGCAGCTCCAGGCCTCCGGGCATTGTGGGAAGACAGAAAGGCAGCTCCTCCCAGAGTGAAGGTAGTGGCAGCAATCAGGGGAAGGAGGGTCCATTCTTGCATGAATCTTCGTGCATCAGGCCTCTAGTTGTTATAGATGGGCCTTGCCACAAAATGTTGTTGTACAAAGATAGGATTTTTGGTGGCTCCAGGGAAGGTTGTCTTGTTCAAAGAATACTTATTTATTGGATGCTTCCTATGTTACTAGCACTATGGTCAGTGCAAGGAATTCAGAAGCAGTTGCATACAAGCTTCTGCATTTATCATACAAAATAATATCACTTCTGGTTTTCTACTCTTACTCTTTGCAGACCAAATATTAGAATAACTTTTTATTTGTTCTGATACTTGGAGATGAAAGCAATGGGAAAAAAACACTTATTCTACTAAAGTTAGTATTTCTTACTCCTTTGCATGCAGGTGTGGTCAACTTTGTAGTACTGTAACAATGCATATGTTTAAAGTCTCTTTAAATGTCTCCCTGCAAATATTTTTTGATAATTTTGTGTCAGCTCAGTAAGAAGTCCTGTGGGAGTAAAGTCAAGACCTCTGGCTTGGAGGGCTGACCCAGTGATAATTTGTTCAATGCTGAGCACATCTGAAATCTCCTGGGACTTTAATAGGATTTCCCCACCCTCTTCCCAAAAGAGACTGTCTGTGGTTGCTCACCTTAAAAGGCATATGGTTTTGATATTAGATATTTCAGACAGTTTTCTATTCCTCACTGCTGAGAAACCTTCACTTCCCTTATCATTGTGAGAGTAGTAGGCTCAGCTCAGCAGCATGGGACCTCACACCTTGCTTGCAGTCCATGGTTTCCCCCACTGACTTTCAGATGGATAGGATTCCCCATCTAGAACAAGATACAGCTTGCACGTGCTTATGCAGTATTGTTATGTCAAGGTCACTAGGTCTTCATGTCTCAAAAACCAAAAAACTGAAACAAAAAGCAAAAAAACAACAAAATGAGGAGAATCTAAGATGGTGGCATAGGTAAACACCTACACTGCTGCCTCGCACAACAATTTCAAAACTACAAATAAAAGACAGAATGGACATCATCCAGAACCACAGGAAAGCTGGCTGAGTGGAAATTCTACAACTAGAGGAAAGAGAGGGGCTCACAGAGATCCAGAGGAGCTGCAAAAAGCTGAGGTATGAAGGCGTGTGCGTGGAGAGAGTGGGTGACAGCGAACCTGGCTGGCTTTCTCTGGCTGGAGGGAGACTGAGACACTCAAAGGCATTGAACCCCTTATCCTACGACACTAAACTCCAGATCCAACTGAAACTTATACGGGGGGAGTTTGGACTGTGAAGAGGGAGAAGTGCACGGAAATTTAGGGGAGTCACAAAAGAGCAGAAGTCTGGTGATGCGCACGGCACTGCGCCGCAGAGGACAGATTGCTGATTGTGCCGCTGGCTTTCGGGACTGGGCAGGAGACAGACCCTCCCAACTGTGCCACTTCTAACTCCACTAAACCCCAGTTTTGGGTGAAACCCTGGGGACCCAGACTGGTGTGGTCCCAGAGTGCAGGGGAGCTAGAAAGGCAGAGGTCTAGAGTCATTGTGAGAGTGAGCACATGCACACAGGGACCATTCCAGTGATTACCCAGTCACGTGAGACTCGGGGGCCGTGGAGGGCAGGGCCAACTGGAAGGCAAGGTGGTCCCTTAAGCCCTGAGACTCCACCCATCCCAAGCTCAACAGAGAGGCTTCTGCAGTTTTGCAAGTCTGGTATCGTAAGGCTGAATCCAACACAGAAGTTCTCCTGGCATAGTGAAAATTCCAAGACAAGGGAAGGGATCACAAACAAAAGAAATGGAAGAAAACAAACGACTGGATATAGAGTTCAAAACCATGCTTATAAGGTTTTTCAAGAATATCCTAGAAAAGTTAGATAAAATTAGCGAGTCCCAAGAGGAGATGAAAAAGGACCAATTAGAGATGCAAAAGATCCAACTAGAGATGGAAAAGGACCAACTAGAGACGAAAAGGACCAAATAGAAATTAAACATACACTGACTGAAATAAAAAAATATTATACAGAGACCTAACAGCAGACTAATGGAAGGTAAGAATCAAGTCAAAAACTTGAAATATAAAGAATCAGAAAACACTCAACTGGAAAAGCAAGAAGAGAGAAGAATCCAAAAATGTGAAGATAATGTAAGGAGCCTCTGGGACATCCTCAAGCGTACCAACATCAGAATTGCGGGAGTGGCAGAAGAAGAGAGAGAGCAAGATACTGAAAACCTATTTAAAGAAATGATGACTGAAAACTTCCCACATCTGGTAAAAGAAATAGACTTACAAGTTCAGGAAGCACACAGAACCCCATATAAAAGGAATCCAAAGAGGACTATGCCAAGACACATCATAATTAAAATACCAAGAGCAAAAGACAAAGAGAGAATATTAAAAGCAGCAAGAGAAAAACAATTGATTACCTACAAGGTAGCACCCATACGACTGTCAGCTGATTTCTCAACAGAAACGATGCAGGGCAGATGGGAGTGGCAAAAAATATTCAACGTGATGAACCTACAACCAAGAATACTCTATCCATCTATGCTATCATTCAGAATTGAAGGGCAGATAAAGAGCTTCACAGATAAGAAAAAGCTAAAGGACTTCATCAACTCCAAACCAGTATTATATGAAACGCTGAAAGGTACTCTTTTAGAAGAGGAAGAAGAAAAAAGTAAAAGACAAAAAATTATGAACAACAAATACGTATCTATCAACAAGTGAATCTAAAAATTAAGGGAATTAAAAATTTGATCAACAGAATAAACTGGTGAATATAATAGAATCAGGAGCACAGAAAGGTAGTGGACTGATAATTCTCAGGGGGGAAGGGGTAAGGGGTGTACAGGGAGTGACTGGACAAAAATCATATACCTATGGACTCATCAATGGGATGGAGGTAAGGGTACAGGGAGGGGTGGGAGCCGGGTGGAGGGGACCTATAGAGGGGAAAAAAGAGAAACAAATGTAGTAATCTGAATAATAAAGATAAAATAAAATAAAATAAAATAAAATAAAATAAAATAAAATAAAATAAAATAAAATAAAATTGTCAGTTGAAAAAAAATACCAAAACACTGAGGGTCCCCAAGGCACCTAGGTATGGCTAGGCTTGTGGGCCTCATGCTGCTCTTTGTCCCCTTGAGTGTGGCTCTTTCACAAAATACCACAGCCTGTGAGAGTCTATTTTGAAGAAGTAGCATTAGAAGAATGTTTAAATTTAAAAAATTTGGTTCTCAAAGGAAATTTCAGTCATTGCACGGCTGATATTTGGCTCTGTTGACGAATGCGTTTGCGGACCACTGGGCTAGGCTTCTTCTCTGCCAGATCATTCATTTAATGAACATCTCTTTGAGTGTCTGTTATATGCCAGCCCAATTCTGCTGTTAAAGACAAATAAGTTACAGGTGTTAGACTCAAGGAACTGTGACTATAACATTAAACTGCTTTTAAATTCTGATCAGGCTAACAATTTTTTAGCATGAGCTACAGGTTGATGGATTATAATTCTACCCTATTCATACTCTCCGTGTGATAAAGTCAATTTCATGGAACAGTCAAACAAGTAACCCCCATGCTGGGGAGCATGTGTATATCATTGGTGAAAAACCCTTGCCCCAAAAGTGTCTCCTTTCACCCTTTAAGTTTACACAATGGGCTTTTTTTCTTTCTGTTTCAGGCAATGAATATATTTAATTATATATTTTTCCGTGGCCAATTTATTAAGTTCATTAGAATGGCAGTTCAAACCACTTTATCAGTTTAATTTCATCCTAAAGTTCTAGAACTTTTCTTTATGAGTCTGAAGTTTTCTGCTGCTTCTTCCTTTCTGCCATGTGCTTATGCTTTTTTTAGGCTCCTGCTTTCTGCTGTGTAAGGGCACATAAACCTAGAGGTGGTGGGTGGGAGTTTCTCAGGTCCTAAGTGGAAAGGTTGTTCAGTGAGATAGTTCATAAAGTGGATTCAAGTTTCAGTTCAGTGAGGCATAGAGACATGAGTGCTGAGTAAGGTGCTGAGAACAGGTTAGAGTGAAAGATGGTCGGGGAAAATGGAATTTGTGGTCAAGTCAGTATAATTTGGCCATTGTTGGTGCAAATAGGTAGCTGGCTGGTGCCTGACTACTACTTAGCCAGGGGCACTGACCTCTTTTCCCTTAGTTTGGATTCAGATCAGCAAAAAAAAATATATAGTTATATATATTTTTTGGTGTGCCACAGAACTTCAGTAATTAATTTATGTGTGTCATGAAATTAAAATTTGCTGCTCTAAGAGAGTGTCTGAGGCCAGTACATTGAAATAAAACCAGCAGAAGAGTAGCTGCCATATTGCAGGCCAACCACATGGCACGCCCTAGACTAAGTCTTGCCTACAAGGTTGCATTTAAATCTTTCAAGTGCTCATGAAGTAAGTATCACTAATGCTGGTTTATGGATGAACAAACTTATGCTCAGGATAATTAAGTAAATTGCCTAAGATATAAAATTGAGTTTAAAAAAACACAACTAATAAAAATCAGAGTGTTTTGATACAATGTATTTCAATTATACAATGTCTCAGTTCTCCCTTGACTTGTGATTTCACTTGAGTAAATGGGTTTTTGTGATAAGATTCTTTATTCCATTCTAGGAGGAAAAAAAAAAAGATCTTGGAACTGATCTCTCTACTATGATGTAGAACAGAGGCCTAATTTCCACTTTGCTGGGCTGTCCTCTTATGCCAGCTGCATCGCCTGTGATGCAGTGTCTGGCTTCCTACTCTACTCATAACACAATGATATCAACTGCGGGGCAGTGAACATCTGCCCTTCAAGGACCACAGAGGAAGCTATTGTGTTCTCTAGGATAGCATAAGTGGCAGTAAAGAAAGTTAGGAGTTGCTCCAGCCTGTGGCTCATGATATTAATTATTGAGGAATTAGGAAAGAATTTCAATGATTTTGCTGTAGAAGTTGTTGGTTTCATTAATTTTTGTTTCCCAGCTATCTTTTGAAACCAAATAAAAACATTTTCTCTTTTTGAACAGAACTTGCATGGTTTTAAAGCTTCAGAATTTGCACACTTAGCTAATAACACTAAAATTATTAACATGTAAAACAGCAAAAATTGAATTGTTGAAATCCCCAGCTGAAAATATATCTGCTCTCCCATAGGTATGTGATGCTCTTTATTCTAGTATGGCAGCTTGTATTTCTCCTTGTGCTCTACATCTGGAAAGTTGTTTTTAATATGAAAATAATAGTAGCAGTACAAACAACAACAGTCAACTCCCTTCTGTCCATTTGTCCATGCCATTCATTCTCAAATCCTGATCCTAGGACTCGCTCTTTCCCTAAACCCTCTCCTTGAGCCTCGCCTTTTCAGCTTTCAGCACTTCTGCCTTTTGGTTTTTCCCATGGTGTTTTATATTGGGGGAAAATGACATTGATAATTCTGCCTCCTCTGTTGCAGTCTAGACTTGGTATCAGTTAGGGACCTTTAGCAAAGAATTCCACTCACATGGTTTAACTAAAGAAATTTAATTAATTTATTTTTTAAGTATTTTTTTATTGATTTCAGAGAGGAAGAAAGAGATAGAAACATCAACAATGGGAGAGGAGAATCATTAATTGGCTGCCTCCTGCATGCCCCTACTGGGGATTGAACCCACAACTTGGGCATGTGCCCTTGATCAGAATTGAACCTGAAACTCTGCAGTCCGCAGGCTGATGCTCTATCCATTGAACCAAACCAGCTAGAGCAACTGAATAAATTTTAATGAATGATTGAGGAGAGATTGAGGTACTCAGGCACTAGCAAACATAAGAGGCCATTGGCATATCAGGGCCTAGAGGAGCAAGGGGGAAATAGTGCTACTGAATCCCAGTTGGCTGAAGCCATAAAAGGTCAGCTGCGAGGCAGGTGCTGTACTTGGGAAGAGAAGTGATCATAACAGGCCATCAGAGATGAAGCAAGGGGGAAGCAACCTCTTTTTAACCAACCTCTCTTGCCATTTTAAACCCTCCACAAGTGTTCCCATTGTGTAAGGGTAATGGACATTTGGAGTTGTGCTCCCAGGGAACAGAGGAGGGCAGAAAAGGGACGAGATGGATCTGAACATGTCGGAGTAGCAAATGGAGAATAACCAGCATGATAGCTTATTCATCATTGGAACCCAATGGATAATACAGTGCCCAGAACTGAGTAGAATGTTAACAAATATAGAACAGAACTGAAAGAGATATTAGAGTTTAGTGGACAGAAGGGAGTTAACTGTTGTTGTTGTTGTTGTTTGTACTGCTACTATTAGAAGTCTCTGGAATTGAGAAATATGGAGATGACTTACTCAAGGCCATTCAAGCAGCTAGTGGCCAAAGGAGGGTCATAGAGAAGGCATCTGGATTCCATAGCCAGTGCCCTCTCCCACCACCACTGTCTATTAGTGAACATTTGTCTATCTTATTCTCTTCACCTTATAACTATGCTTCTTATTATAATAATCTCAGTCTTTTTACTTCTTCTCATTCTCAGATCTGGAATAGATTTCCTTTTCTTTTTCTTCTCAATTCTATGCATCACTGAGCACCCAGGATGCACCTGATAGTGCACTCAGTTCTGGACTTACAAACATGAGTAAGATCATCCCATACTTTTTCCACAGCCATTCCTTTCTATTGGCTTTTTTTTAATCCTTGTAATATAATAATTCATCTCTCTGACCTCCTGGCCAACTTTTGACCAACATTTACAGCTTAATCCTCGTGCCACCTCTTCTGAGAAGTAATCCTGATTCCCTCTTGTCTGACATTTGACTCATTGCACCATAACTGTCTGTGTGTACGTCTTGCTTCCTTACAGAAGAACACTCAAACTCTAGCATCATTCCTATCACACAGTAGGTTTTGATAAATGCTTGGTGACTGATAGAATAAAGGGTGGATGGCCCTAGCTGGTTTGGCTCAGTGGATAGAACGTCAGCCTGGGACCAAAGGGTCCTAGGTTTGATTTTGGTCAAGGGCACATACTTTGGTTGCAGACTCCTCCCTGACCCAGGCCCTGGTCAGAGTGCATGCAGGAGGCAACTAATCCATGTGTTTCTCTCATTTCAATATTTCTCTCTGTCTTTTCCTCTCTCTTTCACTCTCTCTAAAATCAGTGGGAAAATATCCTTGAGTGAGAATTAGAAAAAAATAGGGTGGATGAAAGAATGGATTCATTATGTGACTGTATTTGCGGCTGTTTTATTTCTCTCTATTTTACCATGGTTACTTTCCAGCCACTCTCAGAAAATCAACATACTTTATTCTCAAGGTGTTACTATAGTTGGTGGAACACCTATAACTGGCCAAAGGCTAATTTAGTCCTCATTCTAGAAGTAAATAAACTGAGCTTCATAATAAAATGACTTGCTGGATTGTGCTGAAATTTGACCCCAAGACTGTCTAACTCTATGAACTATGCTGCATTATCTCATATGTCTTATACTCATAAGAATATATTCATGTATTACTTGTAAAATTGAAACGTTTAATTAAAATCTATATTAAGAACACTTTCTCCTTGAGCTCACACTCACTTCTCCTGCTCTAACTATAACCCTGCCTTTCCCTTTATTTTTTATGGCATCCAGACATCACTGTGCTCCTTGTGCTATGTGACTTCCAAAGAATGAAGAAAATATCACGTTTTCTGAAATTACGTTGGTACTTTATATCTGCACAGTGAATGGATTTTATGATCATGTGACATGAAAAGAGACTGAAATCTCTGTTTTTGAAAGAGGGCCAAATTGAGCTTTGTACAGTTGAGCAATCCACCCAAGTCTCACAATGAACGATGGCACAATTTTGACCACAACTAGGAAAAATGGGAAGTAGGCACAATTTGTTTCTTGACCTATTTGTCTCAATATCAGACCTTTCCACTTCTGAAACATTGAATTATAATCTAATGAAGCTGTAAGGTGTGGTTTTTCCTAGAACAAACTGCATTGTTCAAGGGTTTCTTTAAGAGTGAAAAAACTTTAAAACTCAGGTGTTAACTGACAATAGTAGAATGATAGTCAATCTCAAATAATCTGGGCAGCAACCAGCTGCTCATACTAAGAAGTGATAAAATCAGGCTCCCCTAGGAATAATGTCTAAGATCCCCACGTTATCTGATTTCCCAGTAACATCCAATGGGGTGTTGATGCCAATCCCCACACTTGATTGTCAGTTTTTCTTTCCTTAGCTCTGGGGAAACTGCAAAAATAAAGCCACGGCTGTCCATGGTCTAGCAAAGAGACCTGGCCCGACTTGAACTTGGAGGAGATGGGAATCATGGTCCTGAAGGAGAAAACTGCAGTGCAGAGAAAGTTTAATTTAAATTGTTTGATCCTGTGAGTGACTCATATTTCATACAGAAGACAAACCCAGAGATAAGCCATTTGATAAGAACTTGCATGGATAGATCCCAAAACAGTAGTGGTTACATAATTCTAAGAAAAGGCAAAGGAAATATTCAGGGCTTCAAATGTGTGTATCAAATAGAGGGAAGGAGAGAGGGAAAAGGAGAAGGAGATAGAGAAAGAGCTGCTTTAGTTAATACCTTTCTGATCTCTAGTCATTGTTGTGATTGTGATGGGGACCCTATCCAACATATGAGCAGATGCTAAGCAGATATGATGCATCCATGAGTGCTTCTGGCCACACTCCTGGAGTCTAACACTTAGAAATGATGGCTGAATGGGGAGGACAAGGAGCCTGAGTTCCCCAATGGCATGGAGGTGAGAGCATGCAGGTGTGGGACTTGCTGGCTTATTTGTGCTCCCTGTGTGAGTGTGTGTGTGTGTGGATAAGTGCATGTGGGCATCGGTGGATATTAATGGTCTCCTATAAAAGTTCCATCCCTGGAATTGCCACAACTGTTGAGCTTATTTTTTCATATCTCATCTGTACTTTGGTTCATTGATTGGGTGCTAGAACATAATAAAGATTAGGGCATTACTGTTTCTCATCTACCCAGCTTGGTTACTGCTTTAACTGGTTTAGGGTTTTATCCTTAATTTATTTGCATTTTTCTTGTCATTGTTTCAGCAACTGGCAATTAACTGCAGGATTGGGAAATACTTGTAGAGTATATACTAAGAAGAAAGTAATAACTTTGCTCTTAATTGCTGTTTTCATATTTCAATACTGTCCATCATTGAACTCCAATGATATGTCTGTAGGCTCTGGCATGGTTACCACTAGATATATGGACAGTGCAGAGTTCTATGTGTTAGAAACTTAATTGTAACACTGTCCACACTTTATATCTTTCTCTGAGTCTCCAGATTCTTGGGATAGAAATATAATTTTCTGCTCCATGAAAGGAGGCTAAACCTCTCAGAGTGCTGCTTTTTGTTTTTAATTTGGTAGGTAGAGTTTAACTAAGATCATGGTATTTCCTCAACCAACAAATGAAACATCTTTAGCAAAGATACATACTCCTATGTTAACAATGGGTTTCAAGATTTGAGACCAAACTTTTTCATGTACAAAAACATCTTTATTTTTATCTTCTATAAATTTTAACTCGGAATACTATTTGTTTCTAGGTTGAAAATCACAATGGACAAATATATAGCAATATCAAAGTTAAGAAAAAAAATCCATATCCTTAATAAGAATATACCTTAAAGGTTTTTAGTCAATCCAATATACAATTTTATACATGGAAAAAAATGATAGTGCATATTAATACTGTTAAAGTCATTACTTTTATAACATAAATACTTAAAACAAGGAGAATCCAAGATGGCAGCATAGGTAAACACCTACACTGCTGCCTCGCACAACAATTTCAAAACTACAACTAAAAGACAGAACGGACATCATCCAGAACTACAGGAAAGCTGGCTGAGTGAAAATTCTACAAGTAGAGGGAAAGAGAGGGGCTCACGGAGATCCAGAGGAGCTGCAAAAAGCTGAGGTACAGAGACACACACACGTGGAGAGAGCAGATGCGGGAATACCTGGCTGGCTTTCTCTGGCAAGAGGGAGATGGAGACTCTCAAAGGCATTGAAACCCTTATCCTATGACACTAAACCCCAGATCCAGCCGAAACTCATATGGGGAGAGTTTGGACTGTGAAAAGGGAGAAGTGCATGGAAATTTAGGGGAGTCGCAAAAGATCAGAAGGCTAGTGGTGCGCATGGCATTGCATGCAGAGGACAGATTGCTGATTGTGCCGCTGGCTTTCGCAACTGGGTGGGAGACAGACCCTCCCAACTGTGCCACTTCTGACTCCACTAAACCCCAGTTTTGGGTGAAAACCTGGGGACCTAGACTCCTATGGTCCTGGAGCACAGGGGAGCCAGAATGGCAGCGGTCTAGAGGCACTGTGCGGTGCACGCGTGCACACAGGGACCATTCCAGTGATTACCCAGTCACGTGAGATTCGGGGGCCTTGGAGGGTAGGGCCGATTGGAAGGCAAGGCAATCCCTTAAGCCGTGAGACTCCACCCATCCCAAGCTCAACAGAGAGGCTTCTGCGGTTTTGCAAGTCTGGTATCATAAGGCTGAATCCAACACAGAAGTTCTCCCAGCATAGTGAAAATGCTGAGACAAGGGAAGGGATCACAAACAAAAGAAATGGAGGAAAACAAATGACTGGATATAGAGTTCAAAACCACGCTTATAAGGTTTTTCAAGAATATCCTAGAAAAGTTGGATAAAGTTAGCGAGTCCCAAGAGGAGATGAAAAAGGACCAATTAGAGATGCAAAAGATCCAACTAGAGATGGAAAAGGACCAACTAGAGATGATAAAGGACCAAATAGAAATTAAACATACACTGACTGAAATAAAAAATATTATACAGAGACCTAACAGCAGACTAGCGGAAGACAAGAATCAAGTAAAAAATTTGAAATATAAAGAATCAGAAAGCACTCAACTGGAAAAGCAAGAAGAGAAAAGAATCCAAAATGTGAAGATAATGTAAAGAGCCTCTGGGACAGCTTCAAGCGTACCAACATCAGAATTATGGGTGTGCTAGAAGAAGAGAGAGAGCAAGATACTGAAAACCTATTTAAAGAAATAATGACTGAAAACTTCTCACATCTGGTAAAAGAAATAGACTTACAAGTCCAGGAAGCCCACAAGACCCCATATAAAAGCAATCCAAAGAGGACTACGCCAAGACACATCATAATTAAAATACCAAGAGCAAAAGACAAAGAGAGAATATTAAAAGCAGCAAGAGAAAAACAATTGATTACCTACAAGGGAGCACCCATACGACTGTCAGCTGATTTCTCAACAGAAACCATGCAGGCCAGATGGGAGTGGCAAGAAATATTCAACGTGATGAATAGCAAGAACCTACAACCAAGAATACTCTATCCATCAATGCTATCATTCAGAATTGAAGGGCAGATAAAGAGCTTCACAGATAAGAAAAAGCTAAAGGACTTCATCAACTCCAAACCAGTATTATATGAAATGCAGAAAGGTACTCTTTTAGAAGAGGAAGAAGAAAAAGGTAAAAGATTAAAAATTATGAACAAATACATATCTATCAACAAGTGAATCTAAAAATTAAGTGAATTAAAAATTTGATCAACAGAATAAACTGGTGAATATAATAGAATCAGGAGCACAGAAAGGGAGTGAACTGATAATTCTCAGGGGGAAAGTGGTGAGAAGTGTGCAGGGAGAGGCTGGACAAAAATCATACACCTATGCATGAGATCAATGGGAGGGAGGTAAGGGCAGAGGGAAGGGTGGGAGTTGGGTGGAGGTGTGCTATGGAGGGGAAAAAAGAGAAACAAATGTAATAATCTGAAAAATAAAGATTTAATTAAAAACACATTACAAAAATCATTTTTCAGTTTGAAATACTGCTTTCTTTCTTGTTTTCTTAAGTAGTTTGCATTTCCATTATAAACTAAACTTTCAGGTAGGAAATGTGAAGCTTTTTCATATATCTTGTTCAAGTCTTAGATTCCAATGTGACAAATAGTTATTGAATGGCTAATTTTGTGCAGGCAAAAATTTGCTCCCTATGATTAGTGTTGTGCTGAAGACATGAATGCTGTGCTTATAACCCATGTGCTGGTGCCATGAGAGCCACCTTGCAGATAAGCGGCTCTGATAGCAGGATACCGGTGGTGGAGAGCTTCTGCCTGTCGAGAGCTTCTGAGACCCAGGAGTGATAATTTGACAGGGTCTCAATTTGGAAGGAAACCTGCTTCAGATTATTTTAGATTATTAGAAAGCAAAGTCTTTCAAAGAAAGGGAACCCATGCCCATTCATTTATTCATTCATTCATCATTCCTTTATTTATTCAACAAATATTGAATGAAAAACATAATGGAGAATGTTCTTAGCAATAGCAAAATAAATAATATAGTCATTTTCTCTTGATCTCTTGGAGTTTAAATTCTAGTAGGAAAAACAGAATTTAATAAAGACCTAAATACTTAACTGTTATATTTCAGTTTTACTTGTGTTGAAGGTGGAACAATGGTGTGCTTTGAGAAAATGTAACAGGTGACACCTAATTTGGATATCCTAAAAAAGTGATATTTAGGCAGAAATTTGACGGCTGAAAAGGAATTGGCTGGGTTAAGGTGGTAGGCTTGGAGTGGGGGGCAGGGGAAAGTTTGGATTCAGGCAAGGACATGGTATGTGATAAGGTCCCAAGGCAAACGGGTGTGTTCAGAGAACTAAAAGAGAGACAAAGTAGAGCTTAGTGGGTGTGATGGCGAGTAAGATGGGCTCAGGTTGAAGAGAGTGCTGGCTATGGTCATGAGTTTTAAGTTTATTTGGAGAACAATGAGAAGGTTTTCAGCAGAAGTACAACACACACACAGATATGTGTGTCAAGAAGAGAGTCTGGCTGCTGGTGGGGAGTGGGTGGAAAGGTGGTGAGGAATGCAGGGGTAGCAGGAAAAAGGCCATCTCACAAGTGTAAGCTGGTGCTGATGGTAGTGGTTTCTGTGTGATTTAATGCTTTCTGTGTCTATTGTATTTGGGCTGTTTGATCAGGTTTAAGTTGTGCTTTTAAAAAATGCAACAAGTTAAGGTGTTAAGGTGAGAACATTAATGTTTTGGCACCCAATCCTCTGAACTAACTATATCTCTCTCATTTTGTGTTGTAATTAAGGATGTTATATGTAATGTTAATGTATTTTCTCAGAGCCTAACACCCTGCAAAATTTAAGGTATCAGCTTCTGTGAGTTTTGGCTTTTAAAATAGACAATGAAAAAAAAATTTTTAACAGCCATCTGGCTGCCAACGTTGTTGGTCTTTTTATTATTATTTTTAACAGTTAGCGTGCCATGCTGTTGAAAATGTCATATCTGTTATGCAATATCAGAGTGAGTAAGCGCAACAGTATTCTCTACGCAGGGGACATATTTCCAGCTCTCTATGAGCAGCTGAAATGTGAGTTTAAGGATCAGATGAATCTTGACTCTGCAGGTCATGTGTCCTGCCTTTCTGCCAGAGCACTGGGTGCTGCTGCTAATGTTGTAAGCCACGTAGCTCTGCAGCCTCTAAGGTGTAATTCTTTAGGGGCAGAAGTCATCTAATAGTGGGCAGGTGTTTTCATTAATTCCTTATTATGTTATATCAGGTTTCTTACCTTTGGTAGGCTGTAAGACATATAATGTAGTGGAAAGACCACAGCTTTGGAGATAATTGTGCTGTGTGGAGCTCTGTAACCTTGAGCATATCCCTCACCTGTGAGAAAGGGATAATTACATGAGACTGAATGTTATGGAATATTTAAAGCATCCTGCACAGGGCCTACCACACTACACATTTCCGATACGGAATTTCCTTCCCTCTAAGTAAGCACGTAAAAACCAGCTTCCTGATGTCACCCAGGGGCCCCAGAGACTTTCTGCGGTAATGGGATCATCACCACATCCTCATATTTTACAGCTGATTTGTGGGAATTTCACTTATCTGTATTGTTCCTTCCTTCTGAGGGCAGGGATAATCAAATTTTCTGAAGAAGAATGAAGCAAATACAAGTATAAGCTCTGAGAATATCTTACTATAATTTGTAGACTGTCAGCAAATAATACAACTAATGTGGCATTTGGTCTCTGACAAATGTGTGAGAAGATAAAATTTTGCTCTTAAATAGTTAAGAAGGTGGCACAGCTTTGCCTCTCCTGGGCACTTACAAACCAAGCACAATTAGCCAAATGCAGACCACTCTATAGCTCATGCCAGGTGACCCAGGAAGTGGCTGAGCTTACACCTCTGAGAAGCCTCAGAGCCAATGTACCTGGTGGAGCTGGGTTACAATCCAACCACCTCCACGACTGACACACTCAAGGAGTGGACTCAGTGGGCACCAAAGCCCCATTGAAGCAAGTCCTGTTCCATGGGGTAGGTCCCTGAACAGCAGCTTTGCTGCTGTACTTGTAGACACACCTCACAACAAATTGGCCTGGGAGTCAATTCCTCCCAGTTATGTGTCAATAGCAATAAAGGGCCAACTACAACAGGACAGTGCACATAGCCCACACAGGGGACAAACCTGGAGTGCCCGTTTTGGGTGACTGGGAAGGCTCAGCCACTGGGCCCTACAGAACACCTACTACATAAGGCCACTCTAGAAGCCCAGGAGACGTAGCACCTCTATCTAATTTATAGAAACAAACACAGGGAAGCAGCCCAAGTGCAGAGAAAATGAAACAGGTCCCAAATAAAAGCAGCGGAGAAATCTCCAGAAAAATAACTAAATGCCATGGAGGCAAATAAACTATCAGATACAGAGTTCAAAGCAATAGTTATATGGGTACTCAAAAAACTTAGTGAGAACTTCAACAGCATAAAAAAGGACATGGAAATCATAAAAACGAATCAGTCAGAAATTAAGGATATACTAACTGAAATGAAGAATAATTTACAGGGAATCAACAGTAGATTAGATGAAGTAGAAAATGAAACTACCCTCTTTTCCCCAAAATAAGACAGTGTCTTATATTAATTTTTGCTCCCCAAGATGCACTATGTCTTATTTTCAGGGGATGTCTTATTTTTCCATGAAGAAGAATATGGTACACATTTATTGTTGGAAAAAAAAAAAGGAAATTTATTACCTGTATATGGTAAGGTAGTAGTTGTCATCACAAACCAGCTCACTGATTGGCCTCAGCACAGCTGGAACTGTTCAGGCAGTGCAAAGTCTCTTTAAATCAGGAGGCAGATGCCTTACGGTAGCTTTGGGGCCCTTATATTCCAGGGAGCCCTTATATTTGGGAAAGGCCTTCTTATCAGGGAGGTCTTATTTTTGGGGGGATGCCTTATATTAGAGTGAGAGGCAAAACTGGAAGTAGGTCTTCTTTTTGGGGGATGTCTTACTTTCAGGGAAACAGAGTAGCTAGTTAGAATATAAGGAAGCAGTAACCACCCAATCAGAACAAGAAGAAGACAGAATTCAAAGTGTAAGAATTCTCTGGGTCAATTTCAAGCATACCAATATGAGCATTATGGGGATGCTGGAAGGAGATGAGAGTAAGAAATTGAAAAACTTTTTGATAAATTAATGATGGAAAACTTTCCTAAACTGGTGAAGAAATAGATATACAAGTTCAGGAAGCACAGAGAGTACCTATCAAGAAGAACCCAAAGAGGCCCACATCAAGATACATTATAATTAAAATACTAAAGGTTAAAAACAAAGAGAATCTTTAAAGCAGCAAGAGAAAAGCAGTTAGTTACTTACAAGGAAGCTCCCATAAGTCTGTCTGCTGATTTTTCACTAGAAACTTTGCATGCCACGAGGAATTGACATGAACTATTCAAAGTGACAAAAAGCAAGGACCTACAACCAAGATTATTCTACCCAGCAAAGTTATGATTTAGAATTGAAAGTCAGATAAAGAGCTTCACAGACAAGAAAAAGCTATAGGAGTTCACCACCACCAAACTAGTATTTAAAAAAAAATATTAAAATGTCTCCTTTAAGAAAAAGAAAAAAACAGATAAAAATGTGAATAATAAGATGCCAATAAAGACATATTATCAACAATTACTTTAATTCCAAATGAATCAAATGCTCCAATCAAAAGTCATATGGTAACTTAAGAGATAACAAATTAAGACCCTTATGCTCTCTCCAAGAGACTCACTTCAGATCAAAAGACACATAGACCGAAAGTAGAGAGATGGAGAAAGATATTTCATGAAAATGGAAACAAAACAAAAAAGCTGGGATAGCAATACTTATACCAGAAAAAATAGACTTTAAAATAAAGGCTCTACCAAAAGACAAAGAAGAACTCAGCAACTTCACTTCTGGGGTATCAAAAGTAATCCAAAATACTAAATCAAAAGACATATACATCCATATGTTTATTGAAGCATTATTTACATTGTCAAGATATGGAAATAACTTGAAGTGTCCATCAATAGATAAATGGGTAAAGAATAAGTGGTGCATACATACAATGGAATATGATTTGGCCATAAAGAAGAATGAAATCTTTCTATCTTCAACAATATGAATGATCTAGAGGGTATTGTGCTAGGTGAAATATGTTAGGGAAAAACAAATGTCAGATGATTTTGTTTATATGCAAAAATCTAGAAAAGAAAACAGTTGAAGTAGAAAAACGGCAGACTGACAGAGGCAGAGAGCATTTTGACGGTTATCAGATAGATAGGAGAGGGTTGTGCGGATGGGTGAAAGTGATGAAGGGACTCAGAAGTACAAATTGGTGGTTGCAGAATGATAACGGGAATGTAAAGTACAGCATAAGGAATATAGTCAATAATATTGTAATAACTATATATGGGTGGTAGATTTATCAGGGTGATCACTTCATAGGTTATATAAATGTCTAATCACAGTGCTGTACACCTAAAACTAATATTGTACATAAACTGTTGTTTAAAAATAAAACAATAAAACATTTAAAAGTAACATAAAATAGTTAAGAAGGTGTATAGTTTATAAATTTATTTAAAGCACATTTGAACCTTTGATGATCATAACTTCAGGTTAATAGGTCCATGAATGTATTCAAAGAAGTGCTTTTTCATTGGATCTAAATTTACTCTTTTGCTAACTTCAAGTGATGTGTCTTGCTTCTAATATTATCTTGGATCAGGGAATAAATTCTTACTCAACTTAATCTTCATTTTAGGCAGCTGAACTATAGTGAAAAATCACTAATACTAAGCTCAGGAAATTGGCTTAGAATTTCCTTTCTGCTAGTTGTCATTTGAATAGATGTATTTCCTTTGGGACTCAATTTATCATATGTGAAATGGTGGTAATTTTACCTACTCCGCCTCCTTTGTACTGGGCTGTGAGGATGAAAGGATATAATTGAAAAGTATGAAAACCGTAAAGCACTCTACATATTATTTTCATCACACACCTGAACCACCATGGAAACTAAAAATAATTCAGATGGAAGGCCCTCCCTGCCCCACCCCCAGTTCTACTGAATTAAAGTCTCTTAGTGGGTAGAACCTAGGTACTTCTATTTCTGAAAAAGTAAATATGTGCAGCAAGGGCCAAAATCCCCTGACCTATAAATATAAGATGATATCACTATTCACAATGTTATTAACTTCATTTGTCTTAACAGATGAACTTGAATGCTTCTGGTTCGTCTTCAGCTGCAGCTCATTATCCCTCACACTTTGAGTATTTTCATAACTAGCCCCATCCTATTTTTCCATTCTCATCTCCTGTATGGTCTTTCTCTAGCCCAATTCTCCAGCCACGTCAGACTGGCTGCCATTCACTGAAAACCTCACTTCCCTGCCTTTGTGATTCTGCTTAGTGATTCCTTGAGAGGGTGCTCTTACAGGGGTCCAGGGACCTGGTTTGTAGCACTAATAATTGAGACCTGGTCTTCTTGTAGTATTTCTTGTAGCATAGTGGTGACCTTATAACCATTCAATTTACCTTCTGCTTTACAGAGGAAAACTCTTGAAACCCAAAGAAGCTAAGTTGCTTTTCTGAGGTGACACAACTATTTAATGATAAAGTCAAAATTAGAATCCAGGTCTCCAGACTGCTAGACCAATGGTCTCTGTACTATTTATTCTTCTGAAAATATTAACTGAGCACTTACTATGTTCTAGGTACTCTCATATAGTTATAGCATAAATAAATAAAAGTTTTATATATCTATCATTTCATATACAGAGAACTTATCTCTAGTGTTTACAATTAAAAATATTCATTTCAGAATGCTTGAGTATACACTCAGTCTTTCAAGACATTATTATACTTTTTTTAAAAAATATATTTTATTGATTTTTTACAGAGAGGAAGAGAGAGAGATAGAAAGTCAGAAACATCGATGAGAGAGAGACATCGATCAGCCGCCTTCTGCACACCCCACAGTGGAGATGTGCCCACAAGCAAGGTACATGCCCCCAACCAGAATGGAACCTGGGACCTTTCAGTCCGTAAGATGACACTCTATCCACTGAGCCAAACCAGTCTCAGC
Organism: Lasiurus borealis; assembly: GCA_004026805.1. NCBI lineage: Eukaryota > Metazoa > Chordata > Mammalia > Chiroptera > Vespertilionidae > Lasiurus > Lasiurus borealis. Next base: position 37,561 of record PVJN01014167.1, read on the forward strand.
AAGACATTATTATACTTTTGCCTATAGTATATTATGCTATGCTCACAGCCCATGCACATCCACTTTGTATTACATATCTGATCTGCCATACTGAGTCAGTCTTTTAGTAGTAGAACCTAGGCACTTCTGTTTAAAAATAATGAGGCAAGCCCTTCTGTTCAGGGATTTCAGCCATGCTCCTCTGCCATGCACAGATCATTAGCTGATATGAACTACTTCTGATCCTTTATTTCCACCCAAGCACTCACACATTGCTACCTCACTGTTGCTCCCTTCAGTTGCCAGGGATAGTCTTTGGATGTATCCTTTAACTTCAAATCTGGTATCCTGACACCAGTTCTACAGGACTCAATTGTCTGATGCTTGTTCTCAGCATTTCTCTTTGGGAGAAATTTTAAGATGTAATAAAATAATTTGATGTAAGGATTTTGTTAGGAATTACAGAGCCTGGCTTGGACCAGCACATACCTGATCTCCAAATATATCTTGTTTACAGCTATGGAGTGACTATCAATCTGATTCTCAGCTCAGACTGCATTAGAAAACTCCTGCTAAACACATAGATTAAATGTGTTAAGGGGAACTGAGGTTTGCAAAGCTCATCATCTTTTCAACATTTCCTCTGTATCTTTGCAATTATGAGGCCCCTTTATTTCCAGCAATCAGCAACATCAGTTTAGAAAATGAACAATAGTGATGAAATAGTACTGCATGTCATAAGATCAAATATTAACTAATGTCCATGACAGTAGACTCAAGGAGAGATAAAAAGTCTAAATGGTCTTATTTACTATTAAAGAAATCGAACCAATTACTTAAAATCTTCCTATAAAGAAAACATTGGCCCCAATAATTTTGGAGGTAAGTTCCACAAATATCCAAGGAACAGGTAATTCCACACTTTCAAATGATAAAAAAAATAAGGAATAAATACTTTGTTTCTCATGAGATGAGTAAAAACCTGCTTATAAAACCAGACAAGAACAGAAAACAAAGGGAAATTACATGGTAGTTTCACTCATGAACATAAATATCAAGATGCTAAATGAAAATGTTAGTGAACTGAATCCAGCACTATATTAACAAAATATAATAAATTATGACCAAGTTGGATATTTTCCAAAATGAAAGGTGATTTAAATACTAGACAATATATTATTGTAATTTATTTTAAAAGTTTGAAGTACACAAAAATATGTCATCACAATATATGCAGAAAAAATATTTGTTAAACAATAATCATTTATGATAAAATAAATTTCCTTAAGAGTAGTTACAAGACACTAAATGCAAGTGTTAAAAAATTCAACTTAAAATCAAGAACAAAGCAAAAATGCATGCGATCACTGTTTCAAACCAGATGATAAAACAGCAAAAAAATAAAATAAAATAATAATAACATGTTTAAGGATATAAAAGGAACAAAACTGTCAATATTCACAGATGATACAATTTTTTTGGTATAAAAAAATTGAAGAATCTACAAAGTTAATGTTGCATCTCAGAGGTACATTAAGGTCCTTGGATTTTCAAAAATAACTTGAAGGGAAATGTTAAAAGTTAATGTATGTGTTCCAGCTTAGTGCTAGGTTGTTTATTTAAAACTAGAGGCCCAGTGCATGAAGATTTGTACAAGAATGGGCCTTCCTTCCCCTGGCTGCCAGCACTGCCTTCACTCTGGTCGGAGCTGCCTTTCTGCCTTCTCACACTGCCAGGAGACCCAGAATGGCTGGGGTGGTGCAGAATGCCTGAGTATACAAATTAACCTGCCATTTTTGTTGGATTAATTTGCATACTCACTCCTGATTGGCTGGTGGGCAAAACAGAGGTATGGTCAATTTGATCTTACTCTTTTATTAGTGTGGATATTTACAATTGTAGCTATTGTCCATTGAATACCAACTCCCCAGCCAAGAACTGGTTGAATTTTTATAGTTACTATTTCTGTACTCACACAAATTTCAAGGTGTTCTTCAAGATATTATTATTCTTATTTTACAGATGACAAAACTGAAATTCAGAGAAGTAAAGTGACTTACTCAGCTCATGAAGCTAGAAAGTGGGGAAAGTGGGATTTCAAAGAGGATCTTTTGGACTTTGAACTTGTGTACTTATAATACAGGCGGCTTCCCTAAAGTACAAGCTTGTGTCCTGTTGATGTCCTAGATGCTTAGTAAGTATCTGAGGACTATTTCACTTGGAACCAAACTCACTAACCTGTCTCACAAAGGGATCAATATTTTCAACATCAGGAGTCAGGGCCATTAAAGCTGCTATCACTTCTTAGGATGTTCTGGTTCCTTTGCTGTTCCTCTTGGGGCCAGAAGTGACATTCTAGGTAGTTTATGCTGTTTGGGTATGAGATAGATTAGAGGATCTCTTAGTTTGGTAAGGCAGCCATAGCAACATACCATAGACTATGGGGTTCAGACAACAGAAATTTGTTTTCTCTCAATTTTGGAAGCTAGTAGTACAAGACCAAGGTGTTAACAGGTTTGGTTTCTTCCAAGGTTTCAATGTTCTTTGCTTGCAGATGCCACCTTCTCACTGAACCCCTCACATGGTTGACTGTCTGTGTTGTCAGTGTCCTAATTTTCTCTTCTAATGACACCAGTCATATTAGATTAGGGCCCACCCTTGAAACCCATTTTAGCTTAATTGCCTCTTTAAAGATCTTATCTTCAAATACAGTCACATTCTAAGGCACTGGGATTTAGGATTCAACATAGGAATTTGGAGAGGGTTGGGAGGGAGGGAGGATGGGTAAAATTTAGTCTATTTATAACACGAAACTTACAATAACTAAGATTTGGAAATGGCAGAAGTGCCCATCAGCAGCTGAGTGAATTTAAAAAATGTGACACATCTATACAATGGAATACTATGCTGCTGTAAAAAAGGAAGAATTCTTACCATTTGCAACAGCAGGGATGGACTTGGAGAACATTATGCTAAGTGAAATAAACCAGACCAAGAAAGATACTAGTAAGTATCACATGATTTCACTTATTTGTGGACTATAATGAACAACATAAACTGATGAACAAAAATAGATCCAGAAACAGAGAAGCATCAAACAGACCATCAAACCCCAGATGAGAGGCATGTAAGGGTGGGTGGGGATAAAAGATCAACCAAAGAGCTTATATGCATATCAGCCTAACCAATGGAAACAGACAATAGGGGGTTGAAGGCCAGAGGTGGAGGGTGGGCTGGGAGAAATGGAGGGCCATATATAATACTTTCAACAATAAAGAATTAACAAAATACACACAAATATACACAGAAATGTATTCACAGCAAAATAAAGAGTAAATACTCATGACAAAAAAAAAAAAAAAAGATTTGTAAGTTTCTAATGAATCCATGCTATATACTCTGCCTCTCAGATATGTTTATTTTTTTTGTTATCTATATGTGTCTGGCATATTTTGCTAATAAAAAATAGTTAAGAATAAAAAAAACTTAAAAGAGAAAACAAACAAAAACTCCCCACCATCTCAGAGAAATAATAGGGTAGATTTGTAATCTCAGCTAGGTTAGATACTTTCAGGGCACATGTGGTAATGAGTCTTTAAGGGCAGTCCTCGCTGTACAAATGACAGTAGGAGGCAGCCCTCCCAGGCTTCATTGACAGTTCCCAAGAGTATAGTCCCTCAAGCTTCAGGTTCAGAGAACCTCTCTCACTGGACTCATTGACAGAAAAGCAAATGCAAGGTCAGCTCTCCACTGAGAACAGGAGCACCCAGCAGGATATCTTTCCCTCCTTGTTTTCCCTTTATCTTGTAAAAACATGCCAAGGCTCGGAGAGTGGGAGCTTCAAAGCACCCACCCACCCAGCCATTCATTCATTAATTCTGATAGGACAACAGGAACTTGAAAGTCAGTCTCAAATTCCCAGATGAATTTAGAAAATAATAAAAAATTTGACATTTCATGAGAGTATTCTTTAAGGTCATGTTTTGGCATCAGAAGCCATATGGGTGTCAAACAGAGTAGAGAGCATGGGAAACAAAATGCATAATAAACTGAATTTGACAATACCCCTCATACCACCCCTCCTCTATTCTTAGCTTCTCCCATGTTCCTTTTAGAAAAGAAACAGAGCTTTCTCTTCGGACTATAAATCTGGAGGCAGTTTTGAATCCAATCAAGAGTAATTTTCCAAAGAGCCAGGTCACCATGAAGCCCCTGCCCAGCCCTTCAATTTGTTAAAGAAATATGGAAATTATGGTTACCTGTCGAGTACAGGTCATGGGTCTCTAGGTAACTTCTGTAGTCATCATTTGAATTGACATTGACTTAAAATCTGAAATTGAGGATATATGTGCAAAGCTGTATTTTAAAATTTGTTTAGCATTGTTCTCACACAAGATTGGAGAATTGGGAGTTAGGTCTCTAGGGAACCAGTGGGGAGGGTATTTAGTGGGGTGAGTGGTGATGGTACAATAGGTTAGAGGATAACTATTTGAAGAATAGTATTATTCTTAGACCATGGATAACCAAAATCGCAAATAAGGAAACCATGGCTAAGGATTGACTATGCACCTTCATGAACAAATAACCTTTGAAACTTACTCCACACCTGTCACTGTTTGAGGACCCAATAGCATTATTTTCTAAACTTCTATTTCTGGGACATAAAGTTGTCCCACCTTTGTCATGATCCTTTGTCTTTTGATTCAGGGCTTGGACTCAGAATATAGGATGTCCCTAAGTCCGACAGCTTACTTAAAGCATCAGTGACATTAAAAGAGGAATGATTAAACTTTCATTTTATGGAGACAACAAGAAGGGCATTTAACATTTGTTAGATGTTTGCGGTATGCTTGGTACTATGCTAGTAACTTTATGTGATTTCTTTATTTAATAAAAAGTAATGTGGTGGCAACATGTGGTAGGAAGATGCCCCTTCAGCCTGGATTTAAGGCTGGGAGGGAGCCATGTGAAATACAGGATGCCTGATCTGCTTACACCCTCACACCTTTCCTTTTCTCCACCTCAGTTCCCTCAGGCATACTTCCCTCACTCCTATTAAGTGGTACTTTAGAACACACAGCTTTTAGGAGATTCTCTGAATTTTAAAATCACCACTAAGGTCAGGCCTTCCTAACTTCCCTATCTAGAGAAGCAATCCAATTCCACCCCATCAAATCCTCTATTTCATTATCTCTCAGCGTTTCTTACAATCCTGTATTTTTCTTGTTGGCTTGTTACTGTCTGGATTTCCTAGGATGCAGCCTATCTTATCCTCTTCCATGTTCACGGGTCCTCAAACAGTGACAGAGGTGAAGTAAGTTTCAAAGGTTATTTGTTCATGAAGGCACATAGTCAATCCTTAGCCATGGTTTCCTTATTTGTGATTTTGGTTATCCATGGTCTGAAAATATTAAATGGAGAATTTCAGCCTTAGCCTGTTTGGCTCAGTGGATAGAGCATGGACCTGCAGACTAAAGGATCCCCCCAGTTCGATTCCTGTCAAGGGCACATACCAGGGCTGTGGGCTTGATCCCCATGCAGGAGGGAGCCAATCAATGATTCTCATCATTGATGTTTCTCTCCCTGTCCCTTCCCCTCTGAAATCAATAAAAATATATTAAAAAAAGAAAATTCCAGAAATAAACAATTCATAAGCTTTAAACTGCAAGCATTTCTGAATAGTTGCTGGAATCTCGCACAGTGGGCTCCATCTGCCAGGACAGGGAGCCTTCCTTTGCCTGCGAGGTCTCTCTAGCTCCAGCTGTAGGCGCTTCATCAGCTCAGTTACTGAGTTGACTGTGGTGGTACCTCAGTGTGGGTGCTCAGGTAATGTCGGAAACCAAATATTGTTCTCACTAAATGGATGTAAACAGGAGGCCAGAAGGTTGGTCAACCTTAATTGCTCTGAAAAGTCAGAGCTAATTACTCACTGTTTAATTGAAACATTATTGGTTGAAGCAGCCTCTACCTGTTTGTTTCATGTTAATTTCTGTTTTGTTATTTCCTGCCTAAAGGTTAGGGGTGTGTCCCAAAGCCTTAATAAAAGGGAGAAAGAGGCCAGAGCAAGTGGCAGTCCTTTCCACTAGAGGAAGGCTCCCACCTGGTCCCCAATATCGCCAAATTAATGCTTTCTGGTCTCTCATTTCGTTTGCGTGCGGCCTCCTTCAGAACCCGAACCCTGAACAGGGAACCCTGAGCCATGCGGGATGCAGAAAGAGGTTTCCACAAGGTAACCCTTATTTTATTTAAAAAATAAATATTTTTTAAGCACTTGGATATGCTGAGAAAAGCCCGTGTAAGTTGCTTATGATGTACTGTGAGAAGGTCAGTGGCAGCCTCACACTACCTCACGATGCCTACTTCACGTTCACCTCACTTCATCTCACCACCAGGCGCTGTGTCATCTCACTTCACCACAAGGACAGGTGAGTACAGTACAATAAGATATTTTCAGGGACAGAGATGGCCTTCACATAATTTTAATTACAGTATATTGTTATAATTGTCCTATACTATTACTTGTTGTTCATCTCTTACTGTGCCTAAGTGATACATTAAACTTCATTATAGGTATGGAGATACAGTATATAGGGTTCATTATTACTCATGGTTTTATGCATCCCCAGGGAGCTCAAAATGTACCCTCTATGGATAAGGGGGGCTGAATGTATCAATGAAAAGATTTAGGCAAATGATAGAAACCCCACTAACTAGCTGACTGATTTGGATGAGATAATAATGTTTGGAAGAAATCAAACCTCTTGCAGATGGTGGCAGAAATCTCAAGCTTTTCTAATGAATTCACAGTAATAATACAAGACTGAACTTACTTCCAAATTGTCATGGTAATTTCCGATGCATGACCTACCTCACTAAAATATGCTTTCACTTACTTGTAATTAATGTTTTCTGACTGGGGCACCAGACACCCAACACAGTGCCAGCCACTGCAGAGACGGGAGTCAAACAGGAAATGGGGCTAACATTTACTGAGCACATACTGGATGTTATGAACACCTGTATAAACCTTTCCTGCTATATAATATTTTACTACTTGGGTGTTACATAATTTAAAAGTCAACTTATCTTTTGGTGGACATTTAGGTTGTTTCCTTGTTGCTATTCATATTTATAAACATTTTAATGCATGTATCCACATAGGCAAGGATTTACCTGAACATTGTTTCTCAAATTGTGATCCGTGGACAAGGAGCTTAGACTCCATTCTAGGCCTAGGCCTACAGAGTCAGAATACCTGTGGATGGGACCCAGCGATCTGGGTTTGAGTAAGCTCCCCAGGTGATTATGATGCACATTAGAAACACCTGGGACCCTTCAAACAACACCGAAGGCTGACCCTATCAAGGAAAGAGTAAGTAAGTCATAATCACTTAGGATGAGGCCAGGTGCCCCACTATGCTGCTAGAGAAGAGAACGACAGCTATTGGGTAAATACTAGTAAGTAGGAGTGGGATTTACCAGACATAGAGTACAGGTTTGTTTAATTACTATGTGAAGTCAAATTGCTTCTCCAAAATGGTTGTCCTAATTTCTACCCCCACCAGCTGTTTCTGAGTGTTCCTGTTGCTCTGCATCTTCATCAAAAGTCGTATTATTTAACTTTTTAGTTGTGCCACTTTTATAGGTATAAAATTATTAAATCATTGTAATTTAAATGTGTATATATTCAATAATGGGGCTGAATATTTTTATATGTTTAAAGGCCTTCAATATTTTTACTTCTGTGAAGTGCCTCTTCATATCTTCCACCATTTTCCCCCCCAACTGAACTATCTTTTTATTGATTTGTAGTCATTTTTTATGTATTCTGGATGCTAATTCTTTGTCAGTTTTAAATGGAGCAGCTATCTTCCTTCTATTCGATTTTGACTTATTTTTAATTCTCTTTAGAGTAACAGAAATTCTTTTATGTCATTTAATTCTCCTTTCTTGTTAAGGTTTGTGGTGTCTTTCTTTTTTTTTTTTTCCTCCATTTGAGAAATCTTTTCCTACCGAGTCCAAAAGATAGTGTCCTGTACTTTCTTATAAACATTTAAACCTTTGTCTTTCACATTTAAGTACTTAATCCATCTAGAATTTTAAAAATAATAAGTGGTCTAAAATACTAGTAGATATTCATTTTTACTTGTTTTCCTTTTGAATAAGTAATTGTCCAGTATCATTTACTAATTTAATATAATTTAGTATAATTTACTATCCTTTCTCAACTAAACATGCTAGCTTTGTTCATATATCTGTTTTAGATAAATGCCTGGGTCTGTATTTCTGAGCTATTTTATCTGTTGATCAATTTTTTTCACCCATGAGCCAGTGCTTTATTGTTTAACTATTATAGATTGTAATCAGTCCTGATACACGGTGGGGGGTAAGTCCCTAGTTGGTTTTTCTTCAAGAACATCTTGGCTATTTTTAGTACTTTGCAGTTCAATGACTTAACAATGAACTTGACAGATACCATAAAAAGTCTTGCTAGGATTTCTATTAGAAATAGAATTTTTAGATCAGTTTGAAGATGTATAGCATCTTTAAAAATGTTGACTTTTCCAATTAATAAAGATAGTATGTCTTTAGTGAAGGTTTTATTAAAATCTCTATCAATGAAGTTTTATATTTTTCTACATAAAATCCTCACAAAATTTTCGTTTGACATTTTGTTTGGATTCTTGATGTTTTTGTTGTTGCTATAAGTAATCTTTACTTTTTAGTTGCATTTTCTAATTGTTGGTGACTGCATGGAAAAGAAATTGATTTTTAAATATTAATCTTATGCTTGGAAACCTATCTAAATTACTTTATTCTAATAATATTTCATAGATTATTTTGAATTTTCTTTGCAAATAATTATATTATCTGTAAATCACTTACTATAAAACTAAGTTGCATAGAAGTGATAGTGGGCATCCTTCTTTTTATTCCTGTCTTTAAAGATACTGATGTTTTCAACATTTCATTATTGAGTAATATATTTGTGGTAGAGTTTTTGTATTCTTTTTTAGTTACTCTTCAGTGAGCTAGAAAGTTCCCTTCTTTTCCTAGTTAATTAATAAATTTATCAATTATTATTCCAGTCTGTATCAAAATTATTACTTATCCTCCTCTTTAGTCAATTTATATGAGAAATTATATTAATAGATTTTATAATGCTGAATCAGCTTTGCATTCCTAGTACACTCCCCACTGTGCATGACTCATTATCTCTACTTATAATTAGCATTGTTTGTTTAATGTTCAGGATATATTTCTATTTTAGCACCTAGTTTTCCTATACTGTCCTGGCTCATGTTGGTATCAAGATTTTACTCACCTCACAAAATATGTTGGGAGGGTGTCTACCCTTTTTCTGGTCTAAGAACTATCATATAAGATGGAAATATATGCTTCTTAATGTTTACTAGAATTCTCCTCCAAAATAATGTGGGCCTGATACTTTCTTTTTGTACACATTTTATTTTTGCATATTTTACTGAATTATAACATATGTTCAAAGAAGAGTAAAGCTGATGAGTTATCATAAACTGAATACACCCCTTTAATCAGCACTGAGATCAAGAAACAAAACAAATTCCAGAGCCATGCCCACTTCCCATCACTCTGCTCATAACAAAATGCTTAGGATGTACTCTGACTTCTAACAGCATGTATTATTA
>PVJN01014168.1:0-47205 GCA_004026805.1 Lasiurus borealis
ATCTATACATTCAAACTAGGTTGATCTCCAGAATCTTTATTTCTTTTTAATTTTTTATTAATGTATTACATGTGTGTATATCTTCCATTGCCCCCCCATTCCCATACATGTCCTAACCCCCCAGTGTCTTGTGTCCATTTTTTATGCTTATATGCATGCATACAAGTCCTTCAGTTGATCTCTTATCTACCCCACCTCTTCCTAACCTTCTCACTGTAGTATGGCAGTCTGATTCATGCTTTACTGCCTCTGTATCTATCTTTATGTTCATCCGTTTATAATGTTCTTTATTATTCATATATGAATAATAAATATGAATTCATATATGAACATATGAATATATAATGTTCATATAATTCATATGAATATATGAATAATAATAATATGGTATTTTTCTTTCATTGACTGGCTTATTTCACTTAGCATAATGCTCTCCAGTTCCTTCCAGGTTATGGCCAATGGTAAGAATTCCTTCTTTTTTATGGCAGCATAGTATCCATTGTGTAGATGTACCATCGTTTTCTGATCCACTCATCTGATGGGCACCTATGCTGTTTCCAAATCTTAACTATTGTAAATTGTGCTGCTATGAACATTGGGGTGCATATATCTTTTCTGATTAGTGTTTCTAGTTTCTTAGGATATACTCCTAGGAGTGGGATTACTGTGTCAAATGGAAGTTCCATTTTTAATTTTTTAAGGAAAAAACTCCATACTGTTCTCCACAGTGACTGCAATAGTCTGCATTTCCACCAGCAGTGCATGAGGGTTCCTTTTTCTCCTCATCCTTGCCAATACTTATCATTTGTGGATTTGCTGATGATTACCATTGTGACAGGTGTGAGATGGTATCACATTGTCATTTTGATTTGCATGTCTCAGATAATTAGTGACTTTGAGGATGTTTTCATGTGTTTTTTTGGCCTTCCTTCTGTCTTCTTTCAAAAAGATTCTATTTAGGTCCGTTGCCCACTTTTTTATTGGTTCATTTATCTTTCTTTTATTCAGTTGTATAAGTTGCCTGTAGATGTTAGAGATTAAACCTTTATCAGTGATAACATTTGCAAATATGTTCTCCCATACAGAGAGTTTTCTTGTTTTGTTGATGGTTTCTTTTGCTGTGCAAAAGCTTTTTGCTTTGATGTAGTCCCACTTGTTTATTTTCTCTTTAGCTTCCATTGCCCTAGGAGTAGTATCAGTGAAGAAGTTCCTTGGGCAGATGTCTGAGATTTTGCTGCCTATGGATTCCTCTAGTATTGTTATGGTTTCCCATCTTATGTTTAAGTCTGTATCCATTTTGAGTTTATTTTTGTGTATGGTGTAAGTTGGTGGCCTAGTTTCATTTTTTTTGCATGTATCTGTCCAATTTTCCCAACACTATTTATTGAAGAGACTGTCATGAGTCCATTTTATGTTGATGCCTCCTCTGTCAAATATTAATTGAGCATAGTGGTTTGGGTCGATATCTGGATTCTCTATTCTATACCATTGGTCTATATGTCTGTTCTTATGCCAGTACCAGGCTGTTTTGAGAAATATGGCTTTATAATACAGGTTGAAATCTGGTATTGAGATTCCAACCACTTCATTCTTCTTTCTCAGGATTGCTTTGGTATTTGGGGTCTTTTTTTGTTCCAGATGAATCTTTGGAGAGTTCTTTCTAGGTCTGTGAAATATGCCATTGGTATTTTAATGGGGAGTGTATTGAATCTATAGATTGCTTTGGGTAGTATGGACATTTTAATGATATTGATTCTCTCAATCCATGGGCATGGTATGCTTTTCCATCTGTTTACATGTTCCTCTATCTCTTTTTTCAGTGTCCTATAGTTTTCCACGTATAGGTCTTTTACCTCCTTAGTTAAGTTTATTCCTAGGTACCTTAATTTTTTTGGTGCGATGGTAAATAGGATTACTTTCTGTAAGTTCACTATTGGTGTATAGAAACGCCATAGATTTCTTGGCATTAATTTTGTATCCTTATACATTGCCGAATTCATTTATTACATCTATTAGTTTTTTGTTTTTTTTTATGTACAGTATCTTGTCATCTGCATATAAGGACAGCTTTATTTCTTTTCTGATTTGGATGCCTTTTATTTCTTCTTCTTGTCTAATTGCAATGGCTAGTACTTTCAGTATTATGTCGAACAGGAGTAGTGAGAGTGGGCATCCCTGTCTTGCTCTGTTCTTAGGGGAAATGGTTTTAGATTTTACCCATTGCCTATGATGGTAGTTGTGGATTTATCATATATGGCTTTTATGCTATTGAGGTATGATCCTTCTATTCACACCTTGTTGAGAATTTTTATCAAGAAAGGGTGTTAGATTTTGTCAAATGTTTTTTTCTGCATCAATTGATATGACTATGTGAGTTTTATCTCTCAATTTATTTATGTGATATATCACATTTATTGATTTGTGGATATTGTACTGTTCTTGCATTCCTGGGATAAATCCTACTTGGTCATGGTGTATGATCTTTCTGATGTACTGCTGGATCCGATTTGCTAGAATTTTGTTGAGGGTTTTGGCATCTATGTTCTTAAGGGATATTGGCCTGTAATTCCCTTTCATTGTGTTGTCTTTATCTTGTTTTGATATTAGGGTGATGCTGGCTTCATAGAAGGTGCTTGGAAGTGTTCCTTCCTCTTTAATGTTTTAGAATAGTCTGAGGAGGACAGTTTTTAATTCTTTCTTCAATGTTTGGTAAAACTCCCTTGTGAAACCGTTTGGCCCTGGGCTTTTGTTTGCTGGAAGCTTTTTGGTGACTGCTTCAATTTCTTCCATAGTTATTGGCCTATTGAGATGTTTAGTTTCTTCCTGGTTGAGTTTTGGAATGTTATATTTTTCTAGGAATATGTCCATTTCCTCCAGGTTGTCCAGTTGGTTGGAATAGAGTTGTTTATAGTATTTTTTAAGAATACTTTGTATTTTGGTGGGGTCTGTTGTTATTTCGCCTCTATCATTTCTGATTTTGTTTATTTGAGTCCTCCCTCTTTGCTTCTTGGTGAGCCTGACTAGATGTTCATCAATGTTGTTTATTCTTTCAGACATAAATGTTGTTGTTTTTTTCTTGGTTTTATTGATCTTTTGTATTGATTTTTTTTTGTCTCTATATCATTTATTTCTGCTCTAATTTATTATTTCCTTCCTTCTACCCATTCTGGGCTTTTCTTGTTGCTCTAATTCTTTCAGTTGTAGCATTTAGATGATTTATTATCCATTTTTCTTGTTTTTTGAGGTAGGCCTGAACACCTATAAACTTCCCTCTCAGGACTGTTTTCATTGTGTCCCTCAGGTTTTCCATTGTTGTGTTTTTATTGTCATTAGTTTCCAGAATGTTTTTAATTTCTTCTTTGATCTCATTCGTAACCCAATCAATATTTAATAACATGCTATTTAGCTTCCAAGTGTTTGAATGTTTTTGATTATTTTTATTGTAATTTGTTTCTAATATTATGCCACTGTGGTCTGAAAGTTGCGGGGGCCTGGACCATGTGTAGTGGGAGCTTTGCACCTTCCAAATGTCACTGAAGAGCTCTGATACCAAGACGTGCAGTTACTGTGGGTTGGTGGGAACCGCACTCCCTCTAGGTCAGAGTCACAGGCACTTAGTGTGGCCTCTTGTGTGCACCTATAATCAGGGACCCTGCCTGCACCATGTTGAAATAGAGAACCCACTGGCATATGTAAATAAGTAAAATGGAAGCATGCAACATGACAGAAAAAGAATTCAGAGTAATGATCATACAGTTCATACACCAGATGGATGTGAAAATCAACAACCTATACAAAAATCAGGAAGAAATGAAAAATGATATAGCTATAATCAAAAACACCATGGAAGGCTTCAACATTAGACTAGAAGAAGCAGAGGACCGAATCAGCGAGTCAGAAGGTCATGTACAGCCGAAACCAGCTTGGCTCAATGGCTAGAAAATCGGCCTCCTGAACACCTCCCCCCCTCCCACTGGGGATGGAGATGGGCCCACAACAAAGATACATGCCCCTGACCTGAATTGAACATAGGACCTTTCCATTTGTAGGCCGATCTGGTTGCAGAAAGCTACCTCTCTAGGGATAAGTAGATAAGCTCAGATTCCACTCAGTCTCCTTGCCTGTGAATGGAGATGAGTTGTGGGAAACAAATTCCCCGAATTTGCAAGCCTGGAATTAAGTTCAGTGCTGTCTCCCTGCCCTGCGTGGGCACGGCATCTGGTCGCAGAAGACCACCTCACTAGGGATGAACGGCTAGGCTCAAATTCCACTCAGTCTCCCTGCCTGGACACTGAAATGAATCACAGGAAACAAATTCCCTGAGTTCAAAAGTCCAGGGTCAGGTTCAGCATTGTCTCCCTGCCCTGCATAGGCATGGGATCTGGTCACAGAAGACCACCTCTCTACAGATGAGCAGCTAGGCTCAAATTCCCTGCCTGGGCACGAAGACTAGTTACGGGAAACAAACTTCCCATGTGTGACACCCAAGGCTCAAAGTCAGGCAGAGTCGCCACTGCTTTGTGTGTGCAGAAAGCCTTTTTATGCAGCTAGGGTCTGGTAGTTTCTATGTTGCTGCTGCGAGGGCGGTGGGGGAGGGGGATTGGCTTTGTGACTCACAGAATCTGTGGCCGGTGCCTGGAGTCCTGGTGTCTCTGGGTCTGCAGCTGTGGAGGCAAGTCTTCTTGCCACTGTAAGATCCTGGTTTTGCTTCTGACACCAGACTGGGTGGTGGCGAGGCTAGGATCCTAGTCTTAAGCAGTTCTTTTCTTTAAGATGGCGTGGTCTCTCTACTGTTTACATTTTTAACTCAAAAATAAAACTAAAAAAACCTGAGCAATTGAACTTAGTTTCCTTTTATAATTAGGGAAAACGTTAACTTTTTCTTGAGCGTCCCCAGAGAGAAGTTAATGGCAGAAAACTGCTATAACTCTGGTGCCTGACATATATTAGGTCCTCAATAAATATTTGATTAGTGATAAATGAACAAGTGAAGATTGTCGTTTAAGTTTCCTTTTTTCTAGCCAGTGGAATGCTGTTAGCACTGAGTCACTGACATCTAGAAGACTGAGCTGATACTTTGTGAGGAACCAGAATCAGAATTTGGCCAATAGTTGTTACAGACTACAATTTGCTTTTCTAAAAGAGTATACAGCCCTGAGATTAAGACAGGATTTTCCTAAAACATAGTGGCCTACCTGAAAAGTACCAGACCACTCAGTATTTTCCTTGATACTGTTAAAAGCCAATATACCATGGTCTTATCAGAAGTATCATAGAATGAGACTTTATTTTTTAAATATACCTATTGATTTTTTTACAGAGAGAAAGGGAGAGGAATAGAGAGTTAGAAACATCGGTCAGCTGCCTCCTGCACAGTCTCTACTGGGGATGTGCCTGCAACCAAGGTACATTCCCTTGACCAGAATCGAATCTGGGACCCTTGAGTGCAAAGACCGATGCTCTACCCACTGAGCCAAACCCGTCAGGGCTAGAATGAAACTTTTTAACAAAGACCTCACCTGTTTTTTTTTCTCCCCTGTGCCTAGATATTACCTTGTACAAAAAAGATGTTCAGTTAATGTCTATTATAGAATAGGCGACCTAATTCTTCCATGTTTGGCCTGTTCTCTCTTTTGGCTGGAACTGAAAGGTTACAACTTGTTCTATCTGTGAGGGTTTAAAGCAGTTTGGAAGAAAGCCTGATAATAAAAGCATTTACCCCCCACCCTTCACCTCCATTTCTACACTAGTTAATCTTCCTTCTTTATTTATTCATTTACTTATTTATTTATTTTTGTTACTCCTTACTTGAGGATATTTTTCCATTGATTTTTAGAGAGAGTGGAAGGAAGGCAGAGACAGAGAGTGGGAGGACTGAGGATCAAACTTTTCATAGAAGGTATGTGCCCTTGACCAAATCGAACTCAGGATCCTTCAGTCCATAAGCCGAGGTTCTATCCACTGAGCCATACCAGAGAGGAGGGAAAGGAAAAGAGACAGAAACATCGATGATAAGAGTCATGGATCGGCTGCATTTCTGCACCCCCGTTGCTGGGGATGAAGCCTGCAATCTGAGCCCTGCACAAGAATTGAACCATGACCTCCTGGTTTATAGATTGACGCTCAACCACTGAGCCATGCCAGCCAGGAATCTTCCTTCTTAAATGCAAACCATCAATAAAGATATTGCACTTCTGCAGAATGCACCATAAATCATACAGAAAATAAACAGTGCATTAGAGTGGTTCGGACTTTATATATCATTAGAGTGGAGTCTGTTATGTTTAAAGGGGGAGGAGGTGCAGAAGTATAAGTAGTCTAGGTTTTAAATGAGTCATTTCCTTGAAATGCTTGTTCAGCAAAACTGTTCGGGTTTTCCTGTCTATTTTTGTTTATTTTTTCTTACAAGAATATGTTTCAACTATTAGAACAATCTTAGCATAACCAAAAACTCTTGGCTATCATTCATTTAGAACATTTTTTCTGGTACTGTGATGTGTGTTTTCTGTCAGCTGAAATTTACAGGAATCGTTAACCACAAGGATTTTCTGAGGAGAAGCTCCCACATGCTGTGTCTGGGAGTTCTCATATTTCTTTTGGCCGCAGTGACATTCTCCAATACTACAGGATTATACTTTGAGTTCAGTGCTGAGGATTTCTCCTCAAGAAAACAGCTTAACTGAAACATTTGTCGTTCTATTTTGCTTGAACCAAGGGAGAAAAGTTAACAAAGAGAAAATTACCTACTCTGCCTTACCTTCCGCACACACAAAATCCCTTCTAAAGCTGCCATCAACCTATAATAATGCCCACTATGTGATACATTGAAATGTCTGTATTAGTCCATAAGCCTAACAGCCCCAAACCTTCAGATATACGGATGAGGGCTGTTACAATAGGGAGCCTCACCTTGTTGTTGTAAAATAAAAACTAAAAATAAGTTATTTTATGCTGGGCAATCAGGTTTTAATACTAAGACATTATCTGCCTTTTTCACTTTTACTCTCTTGTGCATGTACAGAGTATGAAAAACTCATCAATATGGCTATTCTTTGATAATACGATTATCAGAAAAGACTTAAAACACTATTTCCTTTCCAAATATACATCTGTTTAAAGTGTGATTTTCTTTATATACTTCATCCAAAACAATATATTGCAGCAGATTGAATGCAGAAGCAAATCTAAGAATCCAGCTGTCTCCTATTGAATCACACAGTAAGGTTTACAAAAATGTGAAACAATCCACTCTTCTCAATTCCTTCTTTTCCCCCATTTTGGGAAAAAAAAGCATTCTTCATTAAAATCACATTACTTACATTAATACTGTATATTCTGTACATCAGCTAAGCATTCGTACTCAGTTTGGATCACCCATAGTAGATCTTCAAATATTGCCTTGAATTACTCAATCTATGTTTTCAAATTCAACTGTGAACCATCAGGATGGTGAAAGAACAAGAATGCTAGTTCATTTGGATGACCTTTTGAGAAGTTTACATATTTCAAAAAAAAAAATGTTTTTAAGGCAGTAGAATCCTTTCTTCCATGGGGAAGAACAATAAATAAGATGGATCAAAGTGGAATTACACTAATTCAAGTATCATTAAACTTTTTCTATAACAGGCCAGATAGTAAATATTTTAGGCTTCGCAGACCATATGGTCTATATCTCAGCTTTGCTATTATAGTGTGAAAGCAGCTACAGACAATACATAAATCAATGAGCGTGGATATATTCCAATAAAACTTTTATTTATGAAAAATTTTAACATAATTTTCATGTATCACAAAATATTAGTCTTTTGATATTTTCTCCCAACTATTTAAAAACGTAAAAACCATTTCTTATTCCCCATCATGTAAAAATAGTCATAGAATGGGGGACAAATCTGATCCAACAGTTTTAGTTTGTTGACTCCTGTCCTACTTAAGGACTCACTTGAATTCGTGAGGCACACTCTTGACTGCTAACTGTTCTTTGGGAAGAGGCTTGGAGGTGGGGATGAGTCCAAACTTTTTATTCAAATTATAATGCTGTGTCAGCATTGACCCCATTGTCCTTTCCTTTTCCAGCTTATGTTATAGCTCACAAAATACCAAAATAGAATATCTGTAACATATGTTTTATTTTTTAGGTGACTAAACAGAAGAGAAATAATGAACATTTTTGTATTTCAAATACAGGGGTAGACCCGAGTGAATCTGTTTTTTCAACTATGAAATAAGAATAACAATAGATGATAGTGATGATGATACTTCTTATAGAGTTTACTAGAGGTCCCAAATTTGTGCAAGAGTAGGCCTTCCTTCTCCAGCTGCTAGCACCGGCTTCCCTCTGGCAACCGGGACCTGGGCTTCCCTCGAATTCCTGGCTTTGTCCGGAAGGTCATCCAAAAGGACATCCAGTCTAATTAGCATGTTAATCCTTTTATTATTATAGAAGATTGTGAGCCTTATCTAAAATGATGCATGTAAAATGCTTAGTTAAGCTTTTGTCATATAGTATTCTGTCAGCTATGTTGCTATCTGTTGTTTTGGTGATAGTTTTTGTATCTCTTGACACCTAATATAAGGTTCTTTTAAGATATTAAATACTAGAGGCCTGGTGCACAAAATTCATGCACAGATGGGGTCCCTAGGTCTTGCCAGCAACTAGGGCTGATCAAGACTTTCCCACTGCCAGCTGGGGCCTTCCTTCATTCCATGCTGACGCCGGTGATCATCGCACATCATAGCAAGCAATCGAACTCCCAGTCGAGCTCCCAAGGGGACACTTTGCATATTAGCCTTTTATAGTTAGATAGATTTGTTGAGTAGGATCAAGGTTTATTTTTAAACATATCACTAACTTTGTACTTTAGAGAAAACTAAAAGTTAAAATTAAAGTTTGCTTTTTCTATCTAGAAAGATAGAAAGAGTTGTCTCATAGATTTTCATCCAGTAGTGATGGTGATCTTTCTGTTTGGTGGGATTGGGATGATTTTTCCCCCATCTGTTCCAAAACCTGTGCTCTTTTAGCCTATAGAAAGTTAAAGTATAAATTGGGTGCTTATTATGTATCTCATGTTCTGTTCTAAGTGCTTTATATTTATGAACTAGGTAATATTATTCCTCCTATCTTTAGTTGAGACAGCTGGAGCATGAAAAGATTATAACTTGCCATAGATACCCAGCTAGTAAGAATTGGAATTTGAACCTATGGTCCAGTTCCAGAGTTTCTGTCTTTAACCACTGTATTCTAATGCTTTTATTAACTACTGTCTCTCATTTACCATATGCTTGGACATAAGCTCATCTTAGTTAACTTTCTTGGAGTTTTAATTTTTTTTATACTAGTGGGTACTATGTGTGTTATCTATAGTATAATAATACATATTTGTGCTTGACTGGATCAGTGAATATGATGGTATGATACAATTATAATTAATACAGTACAATCATTTCCTAATTCTTATTGCCTTCAATTAATAACTGTTTTTCACTATAAGTCTTCTTAAGAGCTATCTTTACCCAGGATTGGCTATTTTGAAGCAATTTACTCTAATATTACAAAAATCTGGACAAAGAAATTTCTTAGCAAATCTATTTATATTGCTAAATTAATTTTTCTTTGCTGATACTCACTCAGCATATATCCATGTGTTTTACTTAGAGTTTTCCTTCTGTTTTGGATCCCTTTTTTAAACTGTTCATTGGTTTGTATTTTTTATGTTAAACTAGTGGCCCAGTGCATGAAATTCGTGCACATTAAAAGAGAATTAATTAAAATAAATATTTTATATTGCTATTTGCCCTTTCTCTATAATAGAAGTGTCAGAGATGAAAGACAATTAATAAAATATATATAAAACTCCCTCCTACCAAAACCAGTTTGGCTCAGTGGATAGAGTGTCGGCCTGCAGACAGAAGGGTCCCAAGTTCGATTCCGGTCAGGGGCATGAACCTTGGTTCTGGGCACATCCCCAGTGTGGTGTGCAGGAGGCAGCTGATCAATGTTTCTCTCCCATCGATATTTCTGGCTCTCCCTTCCTTTCTGTAAAAAATCAATAAAACATATTAAAAAAAAAATTTTCCTCCTGTCAGAGTTTGGGCATGCTGTGGGACTTAGAGTCAAGTCCCCACCCACCACCCACATGCACTTCAAAATGCAGGAGACCCAGACGGCTGGCTCCACTCCCATTGGGTGAGACCCAAATCTGGCCGGCCCCACCTCCTGTCAAGCCCCTTTGGGCTGGGGGCACAGCCTCTGGTCCCCCAGCCCAGCACCCTTCCCCCACCGGCCACAGTGTCAATCAGCACTGAACTGGGACACACACAGACAGTATCACGTCCCTAGCCAGGAATGCAGGCAGGCAGCTTCACTTCAGCGCTGAGTGGGAACACACACAGGCAGTTTGACATTAGTACTGGGGTGTAAGTCCCTCCTACTGACTGGTCATGACTGGGACACTGTAACAGACAAATTAGCATATTACATATATATATGTGGTATTTTGACCTATATCACTTTTTTATAGATTAAACCTTTAAAAATTTGGGCAATTGGTCATGATAATGACATTTGGTATTGAATTTGGCCTCTAAAACTTGATATAATAATGATCTTGATATGTGTTTTATTTGATGTCTCTTTCAGAATTCTCCGCTTTACCAGTACTTACAGGATCTGGGGCACACAGACTTTGAAACATGTTCTTCCCTGTCACCAAAAGCAGAAAAATGCACAGTGGCAGAGGGACAACAAAAGTCTCCTGCAAGAGCCCTGCCAAAAGTAAGGAAGAATGCTCTTTCTCTATGACTTAATCTTTTGTTCTTTGCCTTACAAAAAACAAAAACAAAAAACACCTTGTCCTCCCCCACACTGGTAAGACTTTATTTTTTATTTCATCAGTAATACAACATTGCCTGTTTAGATAAACATGAATCCTTGCTATTTCAGACTATCTCGTGGGTAGTATGTATAGTAAGTGGAAATAATATGGTTGAGGATCAAAATATGTTATTTATTTAAATAATGAAGTAATCTGGAGACGACCAGAAAAAAATATACTAAAACATTAATGAGAACCCAACTACTAGGGCTGTTATATGAACTGGAATTATTTTTTTAAGAGCACAAATTATAAGAAAACAAATTGATAAGGTATTTCATAAACAGTTTCAGGGATATGTGATAGAGTGAGTATACTTATCTTAATTTCTAATGCTTTTTATGTTTGCAGTATTGTATATTTTTATATAATACATTAGGGACCCGGTGCACAAATTTCATGCATGGTGGGTAGGTATCCCTCAGCCCAGCCTGCACCCTCTCCAGTTGGACATCCTTCTCACAGTCCAGGATTGCGGGCACCTAAACCATTCGCCTGCCTGCCTGCCTGATTGCCCCTAACTACTCCTGTGCTGGCCTGATTGACACCTGCTCCCCTGCTGGCACGATCATCCCCAACTTCTGTCCGCTGCCAGTCCAATTGCCCCCAGCTTCCTTCCCCTGCAGGGCTGAGGGGACTGGGGGAGTGAGGCTGGATGAGGTAGGGCTGAGGGGACTGGTTGCTACCATCTTGTGGCTGTGAGCACCACCATCTTGTAAGGTTATAGCAGTCAGCATATTCCCTCTTTATTGGCTGTGGGCACTGCCATCTTGTGAGAGCATGATGATCAATTAGCACATTCCCTCTTTATTAGATAGGATACCTCATAGTTCCTGTACAGCATTATGAGGTTAAGATGCTAGAAGAATCTTCATAAATTATCCTATATAATAAAAGGGTAATATGCAAATTTACCAAACAGCAGAACAACCCGTTGCTATGATGTGCACTGACTACCAGGGGGAGGACACTCAACACAGGAGCTGCCCCCTGGTGGTCAGTGTGCTCCCACAGGGGGAGTGCCACTCAGTCAGAAGCCGGGCAAGCATAGCAATGGTGGCAGTCGCCTCTTAGGCCTCTGAGGCAGCACTAAGGAGCAGCGAGCTGAGCAGTAAGGAGTGACGAGCAGGCGGGCAGTAAGGAGTGGGGGCTCCCGGATTGCAAGAGGGAGGTCTAACTGCTGGCTTAGGCACAGGGAGCAGGCCTAAGCCAGCAGGCTGACATCCCTGAGGGGTTCTGGACTGTGAGAGAATACAGGTCGGGCTGAGGGACCTCTTCCCCGACCACCCGCTAAATGTACAAATTTTCGTGCACTGGGCCTCTAGTGTTTGATAAAATTCATTAACCTAAATTCATTTATGTCCTTGTATGTTATTAAAATAAAAAATATTGTTTTTATACAAAGAATTCTAATTTAACAGAAAAATATTACCAGGTTACCTAATTTTTTGAGCATTCTAGTTTAATCAGTGTTTTATTATAAAATCAATTATTTTCGGGAGGTAGCTTTGAAAGTTTTCAATTACTCATTTACTCTGGCGGTGATAGAGGTCTTTTCTCCTGTTCTTTAAAAAAATCCCTAAAAGTGAGATAACCAAGCTGGGCTCATTTGCAATAGCAGAGTAAATATCAGAGAAATTGTTTGTTTTATTATTTTTATTTATTTACTTATATTTTTTACTAACACCCAAAGGGTAGGAGTTAGGAGAGTTACAGCTCACATGTTTCAGAATCAGTTTGTTAGTCCTTTGTACTTAAACCCTTGCTCATTGCTCCTTTCAAATATGGATGTTCCTGGGAAGAGTTTCAAAAGGAAAACCTACAGATATAACTAATAGATTATAGATTAAAACTTGAATTTGGGATTACTTGACAAGAAAAGACAAAGGAATATGGGATTAACTTGCATTGACCTGTGTGTGTTCAGGGTGTGTGTATGTGTATGTGTTATTTTTATAGGTTTTCAGTCCTTTCATTTATGACAGTTATTTTTACATATAGAAATGTTATTAGTTTATAATGAAACTAGAGGCCCAGTGCATGAAATTCATGGACTCGGGACAGAGGGGGTCCCTAAACCTGGATTGTGAAAGGGCACAGACTGGCCAAGAGACCCAACCAGCACACAGCCTGAGAGGAACCACAGGAGGGCTCCATGGCATGTTCAGCCCATCTCTCTCAATCTCGATCGGCTGGATCCCAGCAGCAAGCTAACCCAGAGGTCAGAGCATTTGCCCCTTATGGGTCAGTACACATAGTGACCAGTCGACTGGTTGGCTGTCTGCCCCCTGGTGGTCAGTGCATATCATAGCGACTGGTCAGCTCGTCGACTGTCTGCCCTCTGGTGGTTAATGTAGATCATAACGAACAGTTGAGCGGCCTTAGCATATCATTAGTATATTATGCTTTGATTGGTTGAACGGACGACTGGATGACTGGACACTTAGCATATTAGGGTTCCATTATATAGGATAAAACGAGGGTTTAAAATTTCATTCACTCAGAAATTGTGGAACAGTAAAAAGCATAGCCAGAGGTTGTTTTTCAAAATTACCACATGTCTAGAAAGTTTTACTCTTCACTTACACATTTCAACTGTATGAGCTATATTTTTCTAAAATGGAGTTTTTCTAAATTTGGGGCAACTAAATTTTAGAAATTTAGTTCATACTCAGTGGATATATTTTTAGAATTGCCCTCAAAATTCTGTTCAAATAGTGAAGTATCAGTTATTTATTTTTTTAGAAAGCAATTTTTTTGGTATAATATGAGTTCATGATGAAACTGCCCTTAGTATTCATTGCTTTTTTAACTTTATTTATTAATGTGTTTGTAAAGTACTTACTGAGTAGCCCATACTGGTATTCTCACCATGAATATTTATTGTCTGTATATTTTTCTGTTTTCTTTCCCTGTGATTATTCTTTTTATTTTATCTTTTTAAGAGTAACTGGTTTGCCTTTAATTTTAATGCTTAAGCTTTTAAAAATCAATCAGAAGGCAAGGGGGTAGGAGAACACTTCTCTTATAAACTCATATTTAAGATTTTTCTTTGACATTAAATAGGCTCTTTGTTTACAAGGTTATTTCTGAGTTGCAAAGACCCCATGTTTTTCCCTATATTCCCCCAAGCAATCTTGGCTGCCATAATCAGACAGGCAAAAAGGACCCCCTTTTTTGTATCTGCAGTGGAAGTTTAGAATCAGGCCTCCTCTCTGCTTTATCTGTTTTCTCTGAGAAATTCCCTGTACTTTCTTGCCTTCATTGGCTACTTATAATCTATTCTCCATCTTCGCTGAGTTCCAGATCTTTGTTAGACATTTCTACCTACCTGTGCCCTAGGAAACTCAGACTCAACATGTCTAAAACAGTTTTCCTGAGCTCCCCACAAACAAACAGCATTTTTTTTTTTAATAATTCCAAATTGTACCCTCCTAGTTATCTTACAACTTCCCATCACTCCCAAGTTGATTTGGTCACAAAATGATATGTGAGGTCAGCTTTTATGTCTCTAAAATCTAACCCTAATCATTACCATTTTTGCTATCCTAGTGCAGGCCTATGTCATTATTTAGCTGGACTGTTCTCCTAATCATGCTCTCGGCTACAGTCATTCCCTGCCAGTACAGCCTCTGAACTGTTGCCAGTTATTTTTCCAAAATGCTGATTTTTTAAAAATTATTTCACTTACTTGCATTAAAACCTTAGTTGGCTTCTCATAGCCTACAGAATAAGATCTAAACTATGTGGCATATGAGACCAGAGTCCTTTCAAAACCATCTCAGGGTACCTTTTTAACTTTATTACAATTCCCTTTTTCCCTTGGGTCCTAGCTGTTTCACACTGTGCCACCAGCCCCATGGCATGTTCTACCCTGGCTCTCTCCTGTAATTACCAGTTCGCTAGCCTGGAGTGTTCTAACCTCCTTTGTTGTCACATTTCTACTCATCTGTTAGGGCTTAGTTCCAGTGTTAGCTCCCCTTCGCCTCTTTTCCCACATTTTTCACACTTTACATTGGTTTGTAATTATTTGTACTGTCTCTTCTGTATCAAATTCTTGACAACAGTTATGTTTATTCATCTTCCTTACCATGATTATTTTTCAGTACCTGAGACATAGTAATCACTCAATGAATGTAAACTCCATTTGCTGGCATGCCTAGGAAATGGACTATTAAGGTATAATGAATTTGGGAAGTGATTCATTAATATGCTTTCTATTTCAATGAGACAGTTTTTCTAAAATTAAAATTTCTTCCTAAGGAGAATCCTATGGTTTTCCTCTGAAGTGCATACCATCATCATTTTGATACAATTTATAGTGTACCGAAGATAAATGGGCTACATCAGGATGACTTCTGGTGGCTCATTAAAAAAATCACATTTTCAAGTCTCATTTCAAACTTACTGAATCTGAACCTTCCGTTTGGGGGCTCAGGAATATGTTTCTAACTAAAATCCAATCCAGGTGATTTTGATGTGTAAGTAAATTTGGGAACTAACGAAGAGGCTCACACGTACTGACAAAACATGCAACCTGGATGATTTTCTTCCTTACTCTGATAAAAACTGTGATTCATTAGATGCAATTATTTGAAGTTTTTCTGCTATTGGTTGCAGTTTAATAATTCTGTGTAATGTCATTCATCTCCTTCAGCGAGGCATTCTGTTAAAAGTGGCTGAAACCATCAAAAGTTGGATTTTTTCTCATTGCAATAAGAAAGATGATTTACTTCACAAATTGGTGAGTGTTTTATTTTCTTTGTCAATATTCTGGGCTCCAGCTTATTAGTGAGAATATTGATAAATATTGTCTTGCTACTGATTTGGGCAGTGATTAATTTTTATTAGAAATTCTGGGCAGTTCTACAAAAGGAGATTTCCCACTTCATGAACTGTTAAATAAAGTTTGTGTCACCTAAGAAAGAAAAAGAAAGAAAAAGTAAACTCTTCAATAATTTGCATGTGGGCTCGTATTATTTCAAAGTTCTAAGAGGTTATTATTAGTCACTTACTTAGAATAGAATATTCTTGGTAGTTACTGAAACCTTATTTTTAGGGTACTATTTTCCACTGCCATCTTCCTCCATTGACAGATACTTCTCTCAGTAATGAAGTGATTAGAAATATATCCATTAGTGGAATCTTTTCCTTTTTCATTAGGAACTTGACTGTCTTTATCGTTATCCCACAATCAATGATTATAAAGTTTAGGCAAAATCAAAAGTGGTTCTTCCCTAATTTATTTAAATAATCTGACAACTTCAGATTATTTTATTTTATGAATTTATTTACCATTTTTTGACAATTTCATATGTAAAAGTTGTCTCCAGGATTGATAAATCACAGAATTTTCCAAAGACTTGAAATAGTTAACATCGACAGTCTTTGTGATTCCTGTGAGGCTTGCTTGTTTTTCTTCTCTCTGCTGTAGTATATCCTCTTGCTTGACCTCTTGTCCCCCAAGAAGGAGTACCTCGAGTTTTTATATCCTAACAATACAAAATTTAACTTATGACGTTCTTTTCCAGGCTCTCAGTAGGAGACATCAGGTTACAACTAAGCAGGTTTTCAGGATCCTCTGCTGGCCTATCACCCTAAGATAATAATAATCCTAATATATAAAAATTCTTGGTTGTAACATCCAGTAACAGCCAAGACTCAACCAACCAGAAATCAGTCTTGTAGTCAGCACTAGGTTGCTGCTTCCGCTGCAGGCGCGGTGCCCCAAACTGACTGCTGAGGAAGCTGCAAATCAGAGCCAGAGAGAGGCCTGGAGAAAGAAGCAGGAACTGATCCGTTGTCTCTGTGGCACCTTTTGATCAGAACTTGCCTCTCTCTTTCTCTCCCAGTCTGGCCAGCAGTTGCGCCTCCATTTCTCTGGTTCTCCACTGTGGCTGCTAATCAGCCCACCTTTCTAATCAGGCCCCATTGATAGAACCAGAGATGCTGACTGGCATAGAAACTGACCAATCAGAACCAAATCTGGGTGAAGTGTGAGGAGCCAATGGTTGCCTAGGAAGCGGAGCTTTTGATGCTGACTGGCATAGAAATTGACCAATCAGAACCAAATTGGCTGGCAGAGGAGGGCAATTGGGGGTGAAATCAGGCCAGCAGGTGAGGGCAGTCGAAGGCAAGATAAGGCCAGCAGGGGAGGGCAGTTAGGGGTGATCAGGCAGGTAGGCAGAGGGATTAGGGGAAATCAGGCAGGCAGGTGAGCAGTTAGGAACCAGTGGTCCCAGATTGCAAGAGGGATGTCCTACTGCCGGTTTAGGCCTGATCCCCTGAGGGGTCCCTGATTGGAGAAGGTGCAGGCTAGGCTAAGGGAACACCCCTCCATGCATGAATTTTATACACTGGGCCACTAGTTATTCTTACAAATTATCATTTATAAAAGAATGTTTACAAAGTGCTTTCACATTTTGATTTGGCAATCTAAACACTGTAAGGTTTGGTGCATTCACCAGCTGGAAATACTGAGGTTCAGATCACTCAATTTGATTTTAAGAATACTGATTAAGTGAATTATTCAAGAATCGGCTAGAAAGTGATCAAGTCAGAATTTGTATTCTGATCTCCTGGTTTCTAAGCCCAGGCTCTGTTCTATAATGCACTACCTCTCTAGCTTGAGTATTATTATGTTTTGACTGACTACAATTACTTTTTTAGCAATCCAAAAGGGCAAGTTCTCTGTTCAGGGTTTCATCTTTATAAATGTGTTGAGAAGGTCAATGAAGTATTTTGTCATCTGCGTAGAATACCATCTCTATCCAGGTGGAGCCATCCTCATTCTTCAATGATACTAGGACTGTGATAAGGTACATGGATCCATATACATTTTTCTGTGGTTTAATCATAGTCTGTATAGTCCTGATCTTTTCATTCTTGGTTCTTTGTCACTGGCCACATATTTTATGTTTTCTTCTTAGAGTATTAAAAAAAAATGCCTTTATAACAACTATGATGGTAGTGATATTAGCACTTTTAAAGCACTTTTTAGCCTATAAAGTGCTTTCATGTGTTATCTTATTTGATCCTCATCAGCTTTACGAAATAGCATTATATATTTAAAAGTGTGTAAGATCATTGAAGTGTACTGATACATGAATAAGTTCCCTTCTCCATCAGTGGAGGCAGAAATAGAAATCTCTTTTATTCTTTAGCTGTGCTTTTCATCCCTTTCATTCCATTCAATCAGAAATCTTCCTAAGTTACCTTCTCATGCCATTTTTCTATTTAGATCCTTAAAAAGTTTCCTATTGTCTGTCATTTCAAATCCAATTAATCACTTCAGCATAAAAGAGTCTGCATAAGTTGGCATTAATGTACCTTTCCAGCCTTATCCTCCTTTATTTTTATCAACCAACCCAGTCTTCCTTTTCCTTTATTCCATACCTATAATTGTGCTATTATACTGTGGTGGAATTCCTTCCATTTTTCTCTCTTATCAGAATCTTTTCAATTAACAGTCCTAGCTCATCTTCAAGGCCTTTTCCAGAAATTTCAGCCCATTGATCTCATTTTCTGCAACAACCTAGTAATGATTATGCTATGATCTGTACGTTTTTGTATATTATGTATGCTTTCCTTTATTGTATTTTAACACTAGCAGCTAACACTTACATAGTGTTTACTGTGCATCAGACACTCATAGTATTTTGCAAATACTGACTTATTTAACCCTATGAAGTTGGTACTACTTATTTTGCAGATGAGGAAACGGTAAGAGTGGGTAGGGGTTGTAAAGGGTAAAGAGGGCCAACTATATGGTGACAGAAGATGGTTTGACTTTGGGTGGTGGACACACAGTGCAACAGATCATGTATATAACCCATGATCAAGTTTGAATATGGATCACTGCATTCCTACTAAGTCCCCATTATGATCAGCTAGGGTTGAACACTATGGTGTGGGAATGATTAACTGACCAAGAAGAGCAAACCCACTGCTTTAAACCCTAGACCTAACTCTTTTATGTTCATTGTTAAAGGCATTGCCCTTTAAAAGTTCTCTTTATTTTGCTCAGCTAGCATGGTTCAGTAGTTGAACATTGACCTATGAACCAGGAGGTCATGGTTCGATTTCCAGTCAGGGCACATGCCAGTGTTGAGGACTTGGGGATCAAGCAGGAGGCAGCTAACCAATGATTCTCATCAGTGATGTTTTTGTCTCTCTCTCTCTCCTCCTCCTTTCCTCTCTGAAATCAATAAAAATAAAAAATATTACAAGTTTTCTTTATTTTTATCTTACAATAGGGTCACTCTATTCTTAAATTTAATACAAAATAAAACTTAAAATTTTCTGACAAAGCAGAATATGTACAGTGAAGCAAAACTGACTAGTAGAGACGGAGGCTTTGAAATCAGACTTCTGGAGAGCTACTTATTCTCTTTGGACTTCAGTGTTCTCTAATAGAATGGAGAGGAGGAGAATGTACATCACAGGATTACTGTGAAAATTAACCTATCTGCTGTAAATTCCTAACTCGTCTCTTACCTCTACCGTGAACTCTCTGCATAAAATAAGTATTGATGACTTGCAGTTCTACAGAAGCTTTTCTGTCTCATCTGACTCTTCCAACTCTTACATCTAGTTAGTTCTTACTCTTACATTAAGATTTAGCTCAGGCATAACCTCTTGTACTTTCTCTGACTACATTGCAAGTTTTGGTACCTTTTCATAATACCTTGGTATACCTCATTGCACTTCTTTGCACATTGTTGTAATTGTTTATTTTTTAGTCCTTCATTAAACTATGAACTCTTTTAAGAGGAGAAACTTAAATGTCTTGTTGTTGGTATCAGGCATGGTGCCTGATATGTATATTTCTTGATAGATGGATAGAAGGAAAGGAGAGAGGAATAAATGAGCTGGTATATGTGAAAGCATTTTGCAAACTATAAACGCTATGCACATGTTAGTGTGGTTTTATATTACATTCCTTAATGATGTATTTTTAATATCTGAATGTCTATTTTTATAAAGCCTTGATCCTCCTGATGTAATTCTTAGATACTGGCTATACTGTTACAGTATCCAGGGATAGCATCTTATGTTACAGAATTATATTTTCCATGTGTGTTCTAGCAATTTAAATAATTGGGCTTGACTAAACAGGTTTATTCATCTGTAGTTCACATCTTTTTATTAAAAATGTATATTTCACATCTGGTGGCCCAATAATACCCACCTCAGTCTTTATTATTTCACATTTACAGTTGGGGGGAAAAACACCCCCTAAGAGTAGATTGTTTCTTCTTCTTGGAGTTTATACTGAAAATAAGTATCTCTAAATTTTATTAGTATGTTAGGAGCTTAGCATTTAATGCAAAATTATGTATGCATTAATACCTCTCCTCCGGTCTTTTAATGGCAAGGATATTGGATTCCGACTCGACTCACTACATACCATCCTGCAACAGGAAGTCCTGTTACAAGAGGATGTGGAGCTAATTGAGCTACTTGATCCCAGTATCCTGTCTGCAGGGCACCCTCAACAACAGGAAAATGGACACCTTCCAACACTCCGCTCCCTGGCAACCCCTAATATTTGGTACTGTCCAGAGAACCTCTATCCTTTGCTCACATACTTCTAGAGTGTTCAGAGGAAACTCATCATGATGCTCCCCATCTAAAGGCATAATAAACACCCTCTACATTGTAGCATTGTAATTAATGATATACAAAGGTTTTTAAAAAGACCTTTCTAAAGTGAATACTATTTAAAATGAAGCTGGAGCCCTGGCTGATTTTCCAAACCTGTATCACTCAGATATCATCATGATGAAGTAAAGCATCTTATCTTTAAAAAAAATAAAATAAAATAAGAACTTAAGGGACTGCTATAAGGAACCATAAGTTTTAAGAATTTTACTTTCAGGTTTTCTTTAGCAACAAATATGCTTAAGAAACCATGTATATGCATGCATATGAGCATAACCAATGGACACAGGACAGTTTCTGTGCTGGGGGGGTTCTTTAAACAATAAAGAATTACATTTAAAAAAAGAAAAGAATCTATGAGTCTGTAAATACTTGTAGACTTTTCTATTAATATATACAAGTAGATAATGAGAGTTGGCTTTATGATATTACCAGTATCATCTAAAAGTAAAGGATTCCAAGGGAAATTAGGGCAGGCAAATGTTTAATAAGAAGCACTCTTAATGAGACTTTTTTTGTTGTTTGGCTATCTTCAAGTACTGTTTTTCAGACACAGCTCCCTTATATTTATGTTTTTATTATAAATACACATTTTCATCAAAACCTTCATTGCTTAAAAGATGTGTTTTAATCTATAGATTTACAGTGTACTTAAACAAATGTATACACATTTTTACTTCATTTGTTAAAGCAGCGTAAAAACACAAAGCTTGTCCATATTATGGTCTGCTGTATAAGTGTGTGTATTCCAGATTTGTGGTGATGATTTAAAATTAGATAACTTGATTTAAAACAGTTACTCATAAAGTACATATTATTTCTAATTAGAAAAATGCTTATATTTTCTTCAGATATTATATATTTTCCTTCAAATACTTAGTCTGGTTTTAAGAAAAAGGAACTCAGTATATTTAAATATTAAAGTATTTTAATATTAAAATTAGTAAAAATTAAGCTATTTTTACTTTTAAACTTATAAAATTGGATTTAAAGTGAAGAGTCTGTATCTTTACAAAAAAAGTCTTGACCTAGAGGGTATTATGCTAAGAGAAATAAGTCAGACAGAGAAAGACAAATACCATATGATTTCACTTAACTGTGGAATCTAAAACCCAAAAGAAAGAAATAAAACAAACAAATTCATAGAACCAGAGCACAAACTGATGATAGCCTGGTAGAAGGGGAGTTGGGTACTGGATGAAAAAAGTAAAGGGATTAATAAATTCAAATTGGTACGTAGTTATAAAATAAGCATGGGGATATAAAGTACAGCATAGGTAATATAGTCAATAATCTTGTAATAACTATATACACTGTCAGGTGGGTATGAGACTTATTGGGGTAATACTTTGTAAATGTTATAAGTTGTCTAACCACTGTAGTGCCCACCTAATTCTATATAATAAAAGGCTAATGTGCAAATCGACCGAATGACAGAATGACAGGTCGCAATGACACGCACTGACTACTAGGGGGAAGACACAATGCAGGAGCTGCCCCCTAGTGGTCAGTGCACTCCCACAGGGAGAGGGCTGCTCAGCCAGAAGCCTGGCTCATGGCTGGCGAGTGTAGCGCCAGTGGTGGGAGCCTCTCCCACCTCCACAACAGCGCCAAGGATGTCTGATTGCCGATTTAGGTCCCTTCCGCACAGGGAGCGGGCCTAAGCCATTGGTACATCCCCTAAGGGTATGAATTTTGTGCACTGGACCTCTAGTATAAAATAATATTGAATATCAACTGTAATTGAAAAAAAATTTTCTCTAAGTCATTTCAGAAGGCACCAGTTTCTTACGTCCTTTACCTAAACTTATTACTCAGGTTTTAATACCTAAGGACCATTGTCTAGTTGCTAGATATTTCAAAACTATTTTACATGACTTTTTAAAATATATTTTTATTAATTTCAGAGAGGAAAGAAGAGGGAGAGATAGAAACATCCACGATGAGGGAGAATCATGGATCAGCTGTCTCCTGCAAGTCCCCCACTGGGGATCAAGCCCACAACCCAGGCATGTGCCCTTGACCAGAATTGAACCTGGGACCTTTCAGTTTGCAGGCTGGCGCTCTACCCACTAAGCCAAACCGGCGAGGGCTTTCACATGATTTTTTTTAATGTCATTTTTAAGCCATATGTTACAAAGAAGCTGGAATTTTATTTATTTTAGGAAACCTAATTTACTGATAAAATAACTCATCTTCCTCTTTTCTAACGGGTATTGTTTTCTTTTTGTCTCTGTTATAGGGATGTCTCGATGCTATTTGCCTTCATTAGTTTGCTTATTATGCTTCCCACTTGGTGGATTGTCTCTTCCTGGCTGGTATGGGGAGTGATTCTATTTGTTTATCTGATCATAAGAGCTCTGAGGTTTTGGAGGACAGCCAAACTACAAGTAACCCTAAAAAAATACCATGTCCGTTTGGAAAATGCAGCAGCAAATAGCCGAGCTTTTACTAACCTTGTGAGAAAAGCTTTACGTCTCATTCAAGAAACTGAAGTCATTTCCAGAGGATTTACACTGTGAGTTCATTTTTTATTTTATTTTTAAATAATTCTTTTTTAATTACATAGTTAAAGTAGAATATTTACTACCGATTTTCATTTTTGTATTGCTTTTATAGGAAAAAAGTGGGTTTCTCTTTAGCACTTATTAAAGTCTATTAAGTGCTCACTAAAGAAATAAATGTTAGATTTAACATGTAATATGATTCTGCTTATCTACTTTGAGGAACCAAAGTGCTTTGAGAATCATGATTATGTCTGTGTGTTATCTGTAATTGTATGAGATAATGTAGCAAGAGAACCTACCATTGAACCCAACGTACAGTTACCCAAAAAATGCTTGTTTTCTTTACTTCCTGTCAGATACTCTCTTTCCTCAGTTTAACTGATAGCTGTATCTGGCATGAATTCATTTTGAAAACTCTTGCCATATATTAATAATATTCTTTAGGTAAATGTTAGCAGATATTATGGCACCAATATTGTCAGAATATCATGCAAGTAATGATGTTTTACTCCCACAAGAAATTAAATATTCACCAGTCTAGCTGTAAGTGTATTAAGCTGCAGGTTATATTGGTTTTTATTCCATTATTAAAGGACAAGTTATATTTACTCAGCACCAGTTTATTATAGAACAGATGTTCAAGTCTATTCCATCTGGCTCTAAAGCTTGATTGCAGTACAACAGACTGCCTGCTAAACACTAGCAAGTGATAGTTGTATTGTAGTATATATGTAATAATTTATATAACCTTTGCAATCTGTAAGTGGGAGAAAATATGATGAAGTATATGGTGAAGAATAATTATTGTTTTTAATTATTGTTATATATGGATAATCATGTAAAGGGGGAGCAGAAGACCCTTTGGTAGTCATCACATCTTTTACTGTGCTCTGCTCTAGAATAGTTCTGGAATGATCTTGGCATAAAAGCTGTATCTGAAAAATCATGAACAGGGAAGTAGAAGAATCTCCAGCAGACTTCACTGTTGTGTTCTGGAACAGTATTTTAAACAATCCCAAGACATAAGAGATGTTTCATTACTTTTCTTTCTGCTCAATTCAAAATGGATCAGTCCTCGGTATTTGTTTATTTTTGTCCTTCCCTTGTTCACTTCTTTTTGACTAAGCAGAGCAGTTTTTAAGTTGTTTGAGTATCACGTTTTAAAAGTTAAAAATCACTCTAAGAATAAGAGTGGCTTTTCATTCTTGACTTGCACAAGACTTTACTGAGAGCACTGACTGCTTAATGGTTAAGCAAAGTGCTGTGTGTTTGTTCATTTAATGCTTGGGCATAGATAGAGGATTCTGTGCCTTTTGTCATTTTCCACCTTTTAGAAACCATATGGTATAGAATAGGCATGAAGAGCTAAGTTGGGTCAGTAAGACATGATTTGCCTCCCGATTTTAACTTCTATCTATTCAGATGCAGACGAACAAAAGAAATGTTGGGAAAAAAATGTGCTTCACTTGTCTTCCTCTAACTCAGTGGTTCTCAACCTTCCTAATGCCGTGACCCTTTAAGACAGCTCCTCATGTGGTGGTGACCCCCAACCATAAAATTATTTCCGTTGCTACTTCATAACTGTAATTTTGTTACTGTCATGAACTGTAATATAAATATCTGATATGCAGGATATATTTTCATTGTTACAAATTGAACATGATTAAAGCATAGTGATTAATCACAAAAAACAATGTGTAATTATATATTGTGAAATATTTATTTCTGATTACAAATAAATGAAATTTTGTCTTGAATTGTGGTGTAGCATGGGCAACAGTCTTCATATGACAACAGTAAACTACATTGCTACATTTTGCTACACCGAGGAGCGGTGTGTTGATTCCTAAGACCATGGGAAATAGGTGTTTTCCAATAGTCTTAGGCGACCCCTGTGAAAGGGTCGTTCAACCCCCAAAGGGGTCATGACCCACAGGTTGAGAACCGCTGCTCTAACTGGATAATTGAAAAAATTATGAGCAATAATAGATCTTGAATCATAATACTTTTAGTTTTAAAATTCATTTAGTAAATAAAATGGAGTATAAACAATAGTGCCATATGTTGAAAAAAATGAGTACTGTTTTTTCTACCTCGGTTTGTCTTCTCTAAGCAAATAATTTAACCTTCTTTGCTTCATTTCTTTATTTTAAAATAAGCCAGCGGTCATTGTCCTGTTGTTGGGTGTTTTTTTTTTTTTAATAGATTTCTAATGCTGGAATATATTTTAGTTTGATTTAACATTTTTAAAGTTTTGAGTTAGATATCTTGTTTTACAAATTTGTGGTTTTGGTGTAAAATATTTATAAATTCCAATATTTTATTTTGCTATTGGGAGAGATTGCTGGGTAGGTGGGAAAGAAAACCTCTTATCTAATAACTATTCATAGTTTCATTTATAAAAGCATGATGTATTATATGTCATTGTTTCAAATAGATACTCCCCACTTATCTTTCGGAAAGTGCTATGAAATGTGCTTCCTCTTGAACAGTTTGAGAGTAGCTATGCAACCACACAGTAACCTTTACTTTGCCTTTCTACTTGCATTCCCCTGTTGGCCACTGGTCCTGTTATCTTTCTGCGGCCCCTACTTCATTGTGAGTAGGTAAGTGCCAGTGGCAGCAGGTGGGTAAGTCATTTTACCCTACTTTCATGAACGTACAGAATGCATTCTGTACAAGTGGCCAAAAATATGATCGGTGAACATATATGAATACATATTAAGAATGGGAAAGTGTTTATAATTAAAGCTTCTGTACTTACTATGGATAAAGGTTTGGAAACTGAATGTAAAGTAGTACCACTCATATATTTTAGCGGGTAGAGTGTCTATATTAAAAAGTTATATTTTTTAAACATAAATATTCCTGCATTTCTACTATATTTCAACTATAATGTTTTTGTTTCTTCATATCAGAGGAAGCCATCACTCTGAGATTTAAATTTTTCATTTGTCTTTTTCTGGTGACTATAATATGTATCAGGGAAATGACTATTTATTAGACCTGAGTGGGGTTACTTACATTTTCTAATGAAAATCATGGAAAAGGATTTTTTTTCTAAACTTAATAGAATTATGGATTTAGGAAACAAAAACTTTAGGACACCTGTACAGTTGTATCACATTTTACTTTTCAAGTTTGCTTGACAGGGTCAGTGCTGCTTGCCCATTTAATAAAGCTGGACAGCATCCCAGTCAGCATCTCATCGGCCTTCGGAAAGCTGTCTACAGAACTGTGAGAGCCAACTTTCAAGCCGCAAGGCTGGCCACCCTCTATATGCTGAAAAAATATCCTTTTTTGTCTAAATTTAAAAATAAGACATGTTTCCAGAGTGCTGAACATAGATATTATAGTTGCATCCTATAAAGTTAACTGTAAAATGAAATCGCTTATTTTGAAGCTAATTTCCATCAGCACTTCTATTTTAAAACTGGAAATGCATTCCAAGGAGGAAAGGCAATAACAGACAAGAAGATAGTTCTTCTCTCGTGTGGTTCATTTTTAACAAGGAAAAAACTTGAAATCCCTCCCTTTACTGGTCCAAAGAATAAATTCAAAAGACCTGGCTTTGCTGGGCCTGGCTTTTTTTTTTAAATGACTAAACATGGCAAATTTGTGTCATGACATGGAAATAAACTGGCAACAGGAAATCCTTCTTCTTTCACAAAACAAAGGCCCTAGAGGCAGATCGGCAACGTTTAAATGTTGGCCCTATCTGTTATTGCCTAGGTGACCTTAAGCAAGTTTCTTAACTCTCTGTACCTTTATTCATTTTTTTATTTTATTTAGTTTTTACAGAGAGGAAGGGAGAGAGATAGAAAGTCAAAAACATCGATGAGAGAGAGACATCGATCAGCCGCCTCCTGCATGCCCCACAGTGGAGATGTGCCCGCAAGCAAGGTACATGCCCCCAACCGGAATCGAACCTGGGACCTCTCAGTCCGCAAGCTGACGCTCTATCCACTGAGCCAAACTGGTCTCGGCCCTTTATTCATTTTTAAAATGTCAATACTAACGCAATCTTACTGTGTTTTTGTTGAAATCAAATGAGTTAGTGCATATAAATTAATTAGCGTCTGACACAAAGAAAACATGACAATAGTCACTTAAATTTACTAAATAAGAAGTATTTCCATTAGTCAGGAAATAAAGGTATATAATATCTTTATTTTATTAAAGGTTCGTAAATAACTTATGAGTTTTGCAAAGATGAGTTTTGTAGGTCGATGTTCAACCACTGAGCCATTGGTAGGGCTGGGCAGTCTTAATGTACCTTTTATGTTTTAATGAAGACTTTGTTGATTGCCTTAACCTAATTTAACTTACCCCCTGAACTCCGAGAGTGACAATGTAACCAACTACATCTGTGTGGTGCCTTTTAAGGAGCTGGGCCTTGGACTCAGTGAAGAGCAGATTTCCGAAGAGGAAGCACACAACCTTACGGACGGTTTCAGCCTGCCTGCACTGAAGGTAATCCGTTGGTAGATGGAAGGAAGGGCTGCGGAAGAGAGAGA
Source organism: Lasiurus borealis (assembly GCA_004026805.1). Classification (NCBI taxonomy): domain Eukaryota; kingdom Metazoa; phylum Chordata; class Mammalia; order Chiroptera; family Vespertilionidae; genus Lasiurus; species Lasiurus borealis. The sequence continues at coordinate 27,562 of PVJN01014168.1, forward strand.
TGTTCTCGGATTGTGCCTGTGCTTTTTGAACACAATGGTACACCTGTTTTCTTTTATTATTTGCTGATTACTGTTACTGCAATAACCTTACTGAAGTTTGCGAAGGTGCCTTTTTAAAAGTGGAGAACATTGCCGAAACCGGTCTGGCTCAGTGGATAGAGCGACAGCCTGCGGACTGAAGGGTCCCAGATTTGATTCCGGTCGGGCACCTACCTTGGTTGTGGGCACATCCCCAGTGGTGGGTGAGCGGGAGGCAGATGTTTCTCTCTCATCAATGTTTCTAACTATCTCTCTCCCTTCCTCTCTGTAAAAAAATCAATAAAATATATTTTAAAAATAATAATAATAATAAAAGTGGAGAACATCATAAAGATTGGAAAAGAAGATCCTTATAGTTTGATATCAAAATACTTATAATTCTTTTTTATTTTTTTAATCATCAACCAAGGAATGAGAATATTTTTTTCGATTGATCTTTAAAGAGAATAAAAAGGGAGAGAGAGAGACATTGATTTGAGAGAAACACATTGATTGGTTGCCTCCTGCATGCTGCCCAACCAGGGCCAGGATAGAGCCTACAACCAAGGTACATGCCCTTGACTGGAATCAAACCCAGGACCCTTTGGTCCACAGGCCAAATGGAGCCCTACTTGGTTTGGCTCTATCCACTGAGCCAAACCGAATAGGGCCCCATTTTGTTTTGAGACTCTAAACTTCTATATCTTTACATTTTTTATATCCATATAAATGTTCTAAATCTGCTTATTTTTCTTTTCTCCTACTTGAAATTTGCCTTGACTTACTCCTGCCCTCATTCTAACCCAACTTACAACTTACTAAGCTAGAAAACTGCACACTAACCCTTTATCCCTCCTTTTACTCCTTACATCCAGTCTGTCCACATATTTTTATGTCAGTTCTACCTTCAAAGTGTATTTTAAATTTATCTGCTTTTTCTTCCCCACCATCCTAGTCCTGACCGCCATCACCTTTTACCTGAGCTGCTCAATCATTTTCCTACAGGTTTTTCTAATTCCCTAAAGTTGTTTGTTTCAGAATTTGACATACAAAGAGACTTTAAAATAATATATGCTTTGAATCAGTAATTCCACTTCTTCAAATCTTTCTTAAAGAACTTATTCCAAATATAGTCAAGCTTTATGTACTAAGTTGCTTATTAGCTTTGTTTACAATAGCAGTATGAACAGACCCTAAATGTATAGCAATTAAGGAATAGTTGATTGAATTTATGGTAAATCCACATGTTGGACCATTGTGTAGCAGCTATAGTTTGCTTTTGAAGATTTTATAAAAACTTGGAGAAATGTATGTTAAAGTAGTGACGCAATTAGCATACAAAAATGTATATACAGTATGGCCACAACTCTGTTTTTATAAAAAGACTAATAGAAAATACCAAGACACCAATAGCTACCCTTTAGGATGGTCACATTGTAGAAAATTCCATTTTACTTCCAAATTCAGTACAATTTTAGATGAAAAGAAGAAAAAACAGGGATTTGGGGATTGAGCAAACCCAGTCTTATATTTTAGCTCTGACACTAACTTTTGACCTTTAATAAATTATTATTTGAATTTGCCTCATCTGTAAAAAGGGCTACCCTACCTGCCCTACAAGGTGTTAGATGAGAAGACATATGAAATACCCACAGTGGAGTTTGTCATATAAATGGGTATCATACATGGCAATAGCTATTATTATTTACGCTTTTGACACATTGTTTTTAAAAGCTTATTAAATCCTGGATTGTATTTCAGCTTAAGTATAGGCAGCAGAGAGAAGAAGTGATTCCCCCTAGAGTCAGACTTTCCAGGTTTGACTCTTTCTATCACTTGACGGTTAGTGGGTTCTTGAGCAAATCCCTGTTTCTGTGTTTATAAAAATGGGATAATCATAATGCTTACCTCTGAGGGATGTGATATTTGCTAGTTCAATGCCTGGGATAGTGATTAATAAATGTTAGCTGAGTTTTTTAATTGCCTTTGATGGGATCTACTCTAAAATATGAGGCTTGTTCTCTTTTATCTCCCCACCCAATACTGCTAGGCCCTTATTGTTCACTCATATTGTTTCAAAGACTAATTTTAGTCTTTTGATTTTTGCTTTATTTTGACATAACTAATCTGTAACCAAACTTCATATATTCCATTGTTATCAGGAATATCAACCTCTGAAAGCAGCCTTATCTTGGACCTGTAGTGTATAAATTGCTGGAAACCCCTATGATACTGAAAAACTATATTTTGCCTTGTACATTTGCTATTGTACCCAGAAGATTTAACAGATTTTGTATATATTCCTTCAGGACAACTTTACAATCCTGAGGAGACATATAAAATATTTAGTACAGAGTCCCTTATTTCTTCTCCTTATTGTTTAAAATTTTTACTAGTTTTTGAAGTTATTATGAAGTAATATATTTCCTGTTTTAAAAAATCCACATTTTAAAAAATGCTTTACATAAAAATTTCCTATTTGTTCATAAATTATGGTTACCCCCTCATCCAAAGAACAAACAGAGAAAAATATATATAATTTTCAGTTTTGGTTTGATTGGATAATATGGTAGAGATTAAATTATAAATTAGTATTTTAAAAGTAGCAGTAAGCTATGCCCACTTGTTTTGGCTGCTGTGGCCAAAACTCTGGAATCATTCTTCATAACAGTTTTCCTCCCATAAACAATTTGTCAAGAGGTTTGGTCAGTTCTACTTTTCACAGTATATCCAGGGTCCAACTACTACTCACTGCTACCACTAACCACTGTTGTACAAGCTACCATTGACTCTTACCTGAATTATTACAATAACCTCCTAATGGGTCTCCACGTCTACTCTAACCTCCCTCTCTTCTCTCAACACAGCAGCCAGAAAGGGCTTGTTAAAGCATAATTCAGATCGTATAACTCTGCTGCTCAAAACCTTTCAGTGGCTCCTCCTTTCTCTTAGAGTAAAACCAGAGCTACTTCAGTGCCTTCATCACTTACCACACTCCTCCTTGCTTACTGTACTCCAGTCACACTGACCTTGTTTGTCCTCAGATGTGCCAACTCCTCTCCTACTAAATAACTGCAGTTCAGCATCCCTAGAATTCACTTCCCTGATAATAGTTTTATAGCTTAATTCTGGATCACACTTTTTTACAGACATTCCTGGCCTTCTCTGCACCTCTCCACCTTCCTAGCCCTCTTTACCTTCCCCCAGGTATACACAAACAGAGTACACACTTGCTATTCCCCTCCTCTGCTGTATTTTTCCTCATAGCCCATCTTCCAAGAAACTCTGAATTTACTTGTTATTATGTATTGCCCCATCCCCACTTGAATATAAGCTCCATCAGGAACTTTAAGTTTTTTTTTTAACTTTTTCACTTTTGTTCAAAGCTGTATTATCAGCATATAGAATAGAGCCTGGTACATCATAAGTGCTCAAAAAATACTTGCTGGTCCTAACTGATTTGGCTCAATAGAGCATCGGCCTGCGAACTGAAGGGTCCCAGGTTCGATTCCGGTCAAGAGCATGTACCTTGGTTGCAGGCACATCCCCAGTAGGGGGTGTGCAGGAGGCAGCTGATTGATGTTTCTCTCTCATCAATGTTTCTAACTCTATTCCTCTCCCTTCCTCTCTGTGAAAAATCAATAAAATATATTTAAAAAAAAAAACACTTGCTGAGCTCTTCAGGCTACCCTCTGCTGTGTGTTTGTCGGCTCCGTTATGGCGACTTGCAGTCCCAGTGTTGCGATTAGTGATGATGAACCTGGTTATGACTTAGATTTATTTTGCATACCTAATCATTTCGTGGAGGATTTGGAAAAGGTGTTTATTCCTCATGGACTAACTATGGACATGACCGAGCGGCTCGAGATGTGATGGAGGAGATGGAAGGCCATCACATTGTAGCCCTCTGTGTGCTCAAGGGGAGCTATACAGTCTTTGCTGACCTGCTGGATTACATCAAAGCCCTGGGCAGAAATAGTGATAGGTCCATTCCTGTGACTATAAATTTTATCCGACTGAAGAGCTACTGTAATGACCAATCAGCAGGGGACATAAAGTGATTGGTGGAGATGATCTCTCCACCTTACCTGGAAAGAATGTCTTGATCGTTGAAGACATAATTGACTGGCAAAACAATGCAAACCTTGCTTTCCTTGGTCAAGCAGCATAATCCGAAGATGGTAAAGGTTGCAAGCTTGCTGGTAAAAAGAACCCAGCGAGTGTCGGATATAGACCAGCTTCGTTGGATTTGAAATTCCAGACAAGTTTGTTGTAGGATATACCCTTGACTAAAATGAATACTTCAGGGATTTGAACCATGTTTGTTTATAAGTGAAACTGGAAAAGCAAAATACAAAGCCTAAGATTAGAGTTCAGGATGAGTTTGGAAACATCTGGAGTCCTATTGAAATCACTAGTAAAGTTATCTAATGTTCTAGTTCTGTGGCCAGCCGCTTAGTAGAGCTTATTCATGTAATAAGAAATGTCAGTTACTGCATTCCTGAACTCTTTATTTGCACTATCAGCCTAAAGACTATCAGTTTCCTGGATTGTTATTTGATTTGTGAATGAAAAAATCTTTTAAACCACACCACTATTGAATGAAAATATTGAAATTGTATCTGTAAGAAACATTTAAAGAGAAGATATATTAGTTTTTAATGGGTATTTTAATTTTTACATATTTAGGAAAGTACAGAAGTGATTGAGTATTGTTAATTATACCACTGTGTGTTTAAAAAAGTAAAAAACAGTCAGGTTTTGTATCTAAAACAACACTTAAGATATATTGTTATATCAGATGAACCAAATGTCCTGGAATTCTTTAAGTAGTCTTTCAGTACTATGAACTGTATTTTTATACTTGTTCACATTATTTTCAGTGAATCTTTGTCAACAGTTCCTTTTTAATACAAATCAATAAATCCCAGAATAACATTACCACTTTTTTAATTTTTACATCAGTGTAAAAATTCTTAAAGGCTGTCTTTTTAAAAGAAAAAAAAAAAAACTTGCTCAAAGAACCAATAAAGGGATAAAGAAAATCATTATAGTCATGAATTTAATGGTTAAATAAGACTTATGATTTAAGCTTGGTTATATTCAGGAATTCCTGGGTAAATGTCTTTAGCAATTGGAAATTTGACCTTGCTTATTTAAAAAAAAAAAATCAATGGTAAAGTAGGTTTACATTAAACTATCTTATTATTTGCCTAATTTTAATGTTAATAAAACAGTCTAAATAATGTTCACTTTCCTGGTTGTGTTGGAATCTAAATTTGTTCATTCCTCTTTATTGTGTGCCAATTCTTGTTCATAATAAATTGTTTCGTGTTTGTTTGTTTTGGAGATATTATCCTCCTCTAGAGTAGGACTATACCTACAGAAATCCTTTGCTGCCTAACGTTAGGGGTTGTCTCTAAAGAATGTGTTTTGGCCCTAGCCAGTTTGGTTCAGTGGTTAGAGTGTCAGCCTTCAGACTGAAGGGTCACAGGTTTGATTCCAGCCAAGGGCATGTACTCTCAGTTTCCCCAAACCATCAGGACATGTGCGGGAGACATGTCTTTAACATCAATGTTTCTCTCTGTCTCACCCCCTCACTCCCACTCTCTAAAAATCAATGGAAAAAATATCCTTGGGTGAGGATTAACAACACAACAACAAAAAGAATGGTTTTTTTAATTTCTTGTGCTAAACACTACTAGGTATGAACACTCTGGGGCTGATTTTTATGTTATTTCTTAACTATTTCCTAGCCAAAATAATGGTGTAATTTTGAACCACAAACTCTGGGTTCATCAGTAACTCATTTCTATGAACTAATATAGCTCTATCATTCCTACTGTTTTCATTTCTCCTTTGTGTAAAATTTTAAAATAATTAATATTTACTTCTAATAAATGTCTCTCAATCTATCAACACTACCCTTCTAGATTGGAGCCATACTACGTTATATTCTGGTATTTCCTGCTATTTTGGGATCAGAAGTTCCCATGTGCAGTGACTACATAATTTGATATATAATTCTTGCCTAATCTTAGAGTTATTCAAGCTCAGCTATATCCATTACTTATGATAAAGTGGAAAATTTAAACTAGAAGTTAAATTTGTAGTTTGTTTTGAACGTTGGTCAATATTTTTTATTGATCTAATACTTTTTTCTTCCTTTTTTTTTAGGTTTTGTTCCAACTCTGGGTGGCACAGAGTTCAGAGTTCTTCAGACGGTTAGCCCTATTACTTTCTACAGCTAATGCCCCTCCTGGGCCCTTACTCACTCCAGCACTTTTGCCTCATTATATTTTATCTGATGTGACTCAGGGTCTACCTCACGCTCATTCTGCCTGCTTGGAAGAGCTTAAGCGCAGCTATGAGTTTTATCGATACTTTGAAACTCAGCACCAGTCAGTACCCCAGCGTTTATGCAAAACTCAGCAGAAGTCCAGAGAACTGAATAATGTTCACACAGCAGTACGCAGTTTGCAGCTCCATCTGAAAGCATTACTGAATGAGTAAGTTTGAAAGCTATATAAGGAAATGTCCCCATGATTAGCAAGCTTCATTCTTGGGCTATTATGGTTCTTGGCCTGTGTCCTAGCTAGAGAAAAGCAGCAAAATGGAAACATACAGCATTAAAGATGGTTTATACTTACAAATAGAGCAGAGAAGCATGATTTATAAGTACTATAATTTGGTACATTTATAATTTTTACTTTTCCTGATTTCAACAGACAACCTAGAAAGATAGGACAAAAGCGGATGTTCATTCTGTTTTGAGAGCTGCAGTGGAGAAGTTTACAAGGAATGAGCTTACCTCTTTAGGTAGGGCTCTTAAACTGGAGCCTGCAATCTAAGAGAATATCTGCCAACACTGGAAAAATAATTATAAGAGGAGGTGTTATATATTGTTAAGGAATAACACATTGCTATTTTCTAAATAAATTCAACAGATTTGGACTCTTTTTCCATAGCATAGAACATGTATTTTGATCCCAGTTAGATATACAATGTAGGGTCCATATTAGGTGACCTACTTTGCATGGAATGGCTGGCATTCTGCCTTGGTAGCAGGTATGGTGCAGAACGCAGACTTATAGTGTAGAACTGGATCAGATGAATGGTTGGGTTCATGTTGTGCTGGTAATCAGGGAGGTCATCAGAATTTAATGGGTTGATGTGATCATAGTTTAGGTGCTTTACTGGATACCAGGCCCGAAGTGGGAGGGAGAGGCCATTAATCAGTTTTGTAAGACCAAAAATAAAAAGGAGACAAAAGGCTTGAAGTCTCAGTAAAATCAAAAGGCTGGTTTACAGGACTGAAGAAGGATGTCTCCAAAGATAGGAAGTTAAGGTCATAAAGACATTTTGAGAAAAGTTTTCACTCATCAGTTCAAGGCATTAAGTATATTCACATTGTTATACAACCATCGTTACCTTCCATCTACAAAACATTTTTAATCTTCTAAGTTTATTTCTTAAATAAGCCTTATAAATGATAAATTTTCCATTTTATATTTTAGAAATCTCCATGGTGAAACTGTTTTTCTTTATTACTCAGGGTAATAATTCTTGAAGATGAACTTGAAAAGCTTGTTTGTACTAAAGAAACACAAGAACTAGTATCAGAAACTTATCAAATCCTGGACCAGAAATTAAAGTTGATTCAGCCCCATGTACAAGCAAGCAACAATTGCTGGGAAGAGGCCATTTCTCAAGTGGACAAACTGCTACGAAGAAATACAGATATAAAAGGTACCTTGGAGAGATTTCTTCCATATATTTCTCTGCAGTTAGGATTTTTTTAAATTAAATCTTTATTATTCAGATTATTACATTTGTTTCTCTTTTTTCTCCTACATAGCTCCCCTCCTCCTGGCTCCCACCACTCCCTTTACCCTTACCTCCCTCCCGTTGACCTCATCCATAAGTGTATAATTTTTGTCCAGTCTGTCCCTGCACACCTCTCATCTTTTTCCCCCTGAGAATGATCAGTCCACTCTCTTTCTGTGCTCCTGATTCTATTATATTCACCAGTTTATTCTGTTGATCAAGTTTTTAATTCACTTAATTTTTAGATTCACTTGTTGATAGATATGTATTTGTTGTTCATAATTTTTACCTTTACTGTTTTCTTCTTCCTCTTCTTAAAGAGTACCCTTCAGCATTTCATATAATACTGGTTTGGTGGTGATGAACTTCTTTAGCTTTTTCTTATCTGTGAAGCTCTCTATCTGCTCTACAATTCTGAATGATAGCTTTACTGGATAGAGTATTCTTGGTTGTAGGTTCTTGCTACATTCATCATACAAATATTCATACAAATATTCATCATGTTGAATATTTCTTGCCACTCCCATCTGACCTGCATTGTTTCTGTTGAGAAATCAGCTGACAATAGTATGAATGCTCCCTTGTAGGTAATTAACTGTTTTTTTCTTGCTGCTTTTAATATTCTCTCTTTGTCTTTTGCTCTTAGAATTTTAATTATGCTGTGTCTTGGTGTAGTCCTCTTTGGATTCCTTTTATATGGGGTTCTGTGTGCTTCCTGGACTTGTAAGTCTATTTCTTTTACCAGATGTGGGAAGTTTTCAGTCATTATTTCTTTAAATAGGTTTTCAGTATCTTGCTCCCTCTCTTCTTCTGGCACCCCCACAATTCTGATGTTGGTATGCTTGAAGCTGTCCCAGAGGCTCCTTACATTATCTTTACATTTTTGGATTCTTTTTTCTTCTTGCTTTTCCAGTTGAGTGTTTTCTGATTCTATTTTATATTTCAAATTTTTTATTTGATTCTTGCCTTCCTCTAGTCTGCTGTTAGGTCTCTGTATAATATTTTTCTATTTCAGTCAGTGTATGTTTAATTTCTAGTTAGTCCTTTTCCATCTCTAGTTGGTCCTTTTCCATCTCTAATTGGTCCTTTTTCATCTCCTCTAAGTTTATCCATCTTTTCTAGGATATTCTTGAAAAACCTTATAAGCTTGGTTTTGAACTCTATATCCAGTTGTTTGTTTTCCTCCATTTCTTTTGTTTGTGATCTCTTCCTTTGTCTCGGTATTTTCACTATGCTGGGGAAACTTCTGTGTTGGATTCATCCTTATGATACCAGACTTGCAAAACTGCAAAAGCCTCTCTGTTGAGCTTGGGATGGGTGGAGTCTCAGGGCTTAACCTTGCCTTCCAGTCGGTCCCGCCCTCCACAGCCCCTGAGTCTCACGTGACTGGGTAATTGCTGGAGCGGTCCCTGTGCACACACATGCTTTCTCAGTGCCTCTAGACCGCTGCCTTTCTGGCTCCCCTTTGCTCCGGGACCATATGAGTCTGGGTCCCCAGGGTTTCGCCTGAAACTGGGGTTTAGTGGAATTAGAAGTGGTGCAGTTGAGAGTCTCTGTCTCCTGCCCACTTGTGAAAGCCAGCAGCACAGTCAGCAGTCTGTCTTCTGCGCGCAGTGCTGTGTGCGCCACTAGACATCTGCCCTTTCGCGACTCCCCTAAATTTCCGTGCACTTCTCCCTTTTCACAGTCCAAACTCACCCTGTATGAGTTTCGGCTGGACCTGGGGTTTAGTGTCATAGGATAAGGGATTCAATGCAGTTGGGAGTCTCCGTCTCGCTCCCACCAGAGAAAGGCAGTCAAGTACTCTGTCACCCGCTCTCTCTATGCATGTGTCTCCGTACCTCAGCTTTTTGCAGCTCCTCTGGGTCTGTGTGAGCCCCTTTCTTTCCTTCTAGTTCTAGAATTTCCACTCAGCCAGCTTTCCTGTGGTTCTGGATGATGTCATTCTGTCTTTTATTTGTAGTTTTGAAATTGTTGTGCAAGGCAGCAGTGTAGGTGTTTACCTATGCCACCATCTTGGATTCTCTGTAGTTAGGATTTTTTTAGTTGTTATTTCTTCTCTATGATGAAACTCACTTGACAAACCTTCTTAGTTTACTAAAGAAAAAGTTGAACTTATATGGCCCTGGCTGATGTAGCTCAGTTGGTTGGAGTGTCTTCCTGTACACCAAAGGTGGCAGGTTTAATTCCTGGTAAAGGCACTTACTTATGTTTTGGGTTCACTTGTGGGAGACAACTGATCTATGTTTCTAATTTTTTAAGTTGAACTTATATGTACAAATTAACACTGAATATAAAGTGTTGGCTCTTACTAATAAGAAAAACAGCCCTAACCAGTTTGGTTCAGTGGATAGAGAATCGACCTGCAGACTGAAGGGATAGATTTTAATAATAATATTTATTATTAGAACTTCCAGAATCTCTATTCCAATTACGGTGGTGATGAATTTGTTATTCATGGGCCAGAAGTTGAGTTTTGCTTTTAAGATAAAATTCTTGCTTTAGTTATTCAGAAATCATATATAAATGTTACAATAGGTAGCACTATTATTTGTTATTAGGGGTCTAAAATGTAATAAGTACCATTATTTAAGAGTAATACCTGCTAGATAAAAAGACAGTCTTGAAATTCTCCACAAACCTGCTTTCATTTAACCCAGATTTTATACTTTGTTTTACTGATCTCACCAATTTCATTGTAAGTGTTTGGAATATTAATTTTTAAACTTTGCTATAAACCATGTTTATCCCAGCAGCTTACGCCCACCTGGCAGTCAGACATTCACCTTTATGGTGAATAACAGAAATTGTATTGCTCCAAAGATGATTAATGCTTTATCATTCTGTTTCATTGTTTTGTTTAAGCTAGATCTGTAATACTTTAATGTCTTAAATATGCTGAATAAGTCCTTAGACAGTAAAGTATTTCCTTTGAAAAAAGGAAATGTTATTATTACCAATAGATTTCCTTTATGTCTCAAATATAAATAGTGAATAATTTTTCCTGCAAAGAATAATTTTGTGAAGGATTTTTTTTAAATATATTTTTACTGATTTCAGAGAGGAAGGGAGAGGGAGATAGAAACATCCTTATATAATAAAGGGCTAATGTGCAAATCAACCGAACAGTAGAACAACCAATCACTGTGATGCACACACTGACCACCAGGGGCAGGTACTCGACACAGGAGCTGCCCCCTGGTGGTCAGTGCGCTCCCACAGGGAGAGTGCCGTTCAACCAGAAGCCAAGCTCTTGGCTGGTTAGCACATCCACAGTGGCGGGAGTCTCTTCTGCCTCTTCGGCAGCAATAAGCATGTCTGACTGCCAGGTGGGCCTAAGCTGTTGGTCGGACATCCCCCAAGGGCTCCCAGACTGCAAGAGGGTGCAGGCTGGGCTGAGGGAACACCCCCCCCCCCAGTGCACTATTTTTGTGCATCGAGCCTCTAGTCAATGATAAGAATCATCTATCAGCTGGCCCCTGCATGCCTCCTACTAGTGATCAAGCCTGCAAACAGGGTCTTAGGTTGGCATTCAACCACTGCGCCACACTGGCCAGGCTTACCAAGGATTCTTAATAGGTGCAGATATTTATACATTTAAACTTTTTGAAATGACCCAAGTCTAGAGCTTTTGAGTACATTTTTTATATATAGAATTACTATTGGGTATTAAAAGATGCATCACATTCACTTCTCCTTAGCGTACTCTGAGATGTTGACTCTTAGTCACTCACTTAAACATGATCATTATAACTGTCTTCAATGCATTTGACAAGTGATAAGAAATTTCTTAATTATGCTCTATATATGTGGTTCTTGTTCTATGTAATAATGATATGAATAGAAGTAATTCACAAACTTTTCTCACTAAAATACTCATAATGGCGATGGCTGCACAACTTTAAAATGTTCATTTGATCCTTAACTGGGTGGCTCAGTTGGTTGGAGCATCATCCTATACAACAAAAGTATGTGGGTTCAATTCCTGGTAAGGACACATCCCTAGTTGGGGTGCATATGGGAGATAACCAGTGTTTCTCTTTCACATTGATCTTTCTCTCTCTCTCTCCATTCCTCTCTCTCTAAAATCAATTTTTAAAAAATGATGAGGATTTTAGAACATGTCCGTTTGCATTTTTTAGATGTAGATACTTTATTTAGCTGTATCTTGTAAAGTTACTTCAAAATTACAGGAATATTGCAAGAATAGTTCATAGTACTCTTCATCCAGATTTCCCAGTTGTTGACATTCTTCCACATTTGCCTTATCTATGTATCTGTATGTGAATTCCTTTGGTGATATTATTCTTAACCATTTGAGAGTAAAGATGCAATCATGAAACCTCATTACCTATAAATACTTCTGTTTGCATTTCTCTAATGTCCAGGTCCAGATCACACTTGGCATTCAGTTTTGGTGATCTTTATTCTGCTTGAGCCTTTCCTCTCTTTGATTATAAGTATTTTGTGAAAAGAATACTTTAAGATTATATAAATACCCTTTCCTCCTCAAAGTATACGCACACCAAATGACTCAGTAATATTATTCCTGGATATTTACCCAAGAGATATAAAAGTTTAATGTTCACATAAAAACCTATACACAGATATTTATTGTGGCTTTATTCAGAATCGCTAAAACTGAAAAGAAGCTCATGCCCTTCTGCTGATGAATAGATAAATTGTTACATCTATCCATATAATGGACTCTACTACTCAGCGATAAAAAAGAAATAAACTGATACATCAATAAGATAGAGGAGCCTAGCCAGTGTGGATCAGTGGACAGAGCATTGGTCCGCACACTGAAGGGTCTCGGGTTAGAGTCCAGACAAGGGCATATATCTCAGTTGCAGGCTCGATTCTCGGCCCTGGTCAGGGCATGTGTGGAAGGCAACCAACCAATCTATGTGTTTCTCTTACATCGACGTTTCTCTCCTCTCAGTCTCTCCCCCTTCCACTCTCACTAAAAAAAAAAGATCAATGAAAAATATTCTTGGTGAGGATTAACAAAAAATAATAAGATGGAGGAATCTCTAATGCACTATGCCAGTGGTCGGCAAACTGCAGCTTGTGAGCCACATACGGCTTGTGAGCTGCGGTGTGCCGCTCTGTTGCCTAATGAATTTGCTGACCACTGCACAATGCCAGTGGTCCGCAAACTCATTAGTCAACAGAGCCAGATATCAACAGTACAACAATTGAAATTTATTTTGAGAGCCAAATTTTTTTTAACTTAAACTTCTAATGCTACTTCTTCAAAATAGCCTCGCCCAGGCTGTGGTATTTTGTGGAAGAGCCACACACAAAGGGCCAACGAGCCGCATGTGGCTTGAGAGCCGCCATTTGCCGACCACTGAACTATGCTAATCAAAAGAAGCCAGACTTAAATCACCATGTGCTATATGATTCCATTTATATGAAATTCTTAAAATAGTAAACTTCAATAGGAACAGAAAACATATCAGTGGTTACTGGGAATTAGATATGGAAGGAAGAATATGGTATAAAGAGGCAGTATAAATAAATGTTTTGAGGTGATGGAACTGTTCTGTATTTTGATTGTTAATCAGATATTCACTCATTTCTGTGTGGCCTGTTTATTTTTCAGGCAAACCTGAAATAGCATGTGAAAGCCCTCGCTGTACTGTGGTACCCGTGCTACAGCCTACTCTACACATTGCAGACAAAGATCCAATCCCTGAGGAGCAGGTAAGGGTGATATAAAAGAGAGTTTCACATATGAAACTTACCTACTGCTCTCTGTAAGTGACATTGTCGAATTTATGTTTCTAATGAACTTCAAACTCACAATATAATGTATTGAATATCAAATCATTAGTTCTTAGTGCCTTGAATTTTAATCCATTTCTTAGACACTTAAAAGTGATTAAGCACATTAAAAAATAGCGCTTTGGCAAAGATACCTTTCTAAGATGATTACCACCATGTATACATATCTAAAAATGTTATACATTTATCTTGTGCATTTCACTGCATTTATGTAATGATTCACTTTTGATATTGACAAAAATTTCTTTTGCTCAAGTAGTTTTCCTTAAGTCGCATAATCTATTCAGTATCCTTAATTGCAAAGGGAAACCAACCTTACTTAGTTTTGTTTTTTTATTTGTTTGTTTGTTTTTTAATATATTTTACTGATTTTTTACCGAGAGGAAGGGAGAGGAATAGAGAGTTAGGAACATCGATGAGAGAGAGACATCGATCAGCCGCCTCCTGCACACTTCCCACAGAGGATGTGCCCGCAACCAGGATACATGCCCTTGACCAGAATTGAACCCGGGACCTTTCAGTCTGCAGGCCGATGCTCTCTCCACTGAGAGAGCAACCTTACTTAGTTTTACAAAGAAGAAATTTTTTTTTAAAAAACATTAGATATCTTACAGAACATTCAGAGGACAAGGTATTCAGGCTTGAACCAGGCTGCGGTTAAAATCACTCAAAAGAATTTTTAAGTAGCAACACCACTGTAAGTCACTGGGCACAGACATTGTCACTTGGTCCTTCAATGCTGCCCTTCAGAACCTTTGCCTCTGGAAACTTTTCTGCCACCATTCTTAGCAGAGTAGATTCCATGAGATGCCTGCTTCTTTTATAACATACTTCTGAATCAGATCTGATCCAGATATATCTGATTAGAGCAGCGGTTCTCAACCTGTGGGTCTCGACCCCTTTGGGGATTGAACGACCCTTACACAGGGGTCGCCTAAGACCATCGGAAAACACCTATTTCTCATGGTCTTAGGAACCAACAGACCGCTCCTCGGTGTAGCAAAGTGTAGCAATGCAGTTTACTGTTGTCATATGAAGACTCTTGCCCATGCTACACCATGATTCAAGATACAATTTCATTTATTTGTAATTAGAAATAAATATTTCACAATATATAATTACATATTGTTTTTTGTGATTAAGCACTATGCTTTAATCATGTTCAATTTGTAACAACGAAAATACATCCTGCATATCAGATATTTACATTACAGTTCATAACAGTAGCAAAATTACAGTTATGAAGTAGCAACGGAAATAATTTTATGGTTGGGGGTCACCACAACATGAGGAGCTGTCTTAAAGGGTCGTGGCATTAGGAAAGTTGAGAACCACTGGATTAGAGGATCCCAGTTGCTTGCCTGAACCATAACTGCAAGGTAGTCTGGGTAAGCAGGGATCTTTCCCTCTGCCTTAGTGATATGGAGAGCCATAGACGGGGTGTTCTACAATCCAGGAATAGTGTTCAGACTTCCTGGGACCTCAGAAAGCACCACAAATTCTAACCCAAGAGGACTAACACACCTGACCACCTCCCCAGCCATCAGATTGGTTTTGATAGAGCTAATCACTGTAATCTTTGCTAGGTCTGTAGAATGGTATCAGAGTAGAACAATAACGATTGAGTTATTAAACTTCCTTACTTAAAACCCTGTATAGTATCAAATTAAGTTTTTTTTTGAGATGTCAGTTATCTATGTTTGCTTTGTTTGCCTAACTGTTTTATTGACCTATGCTAAGAGTTCTCCTTTTTTAATCTTAAAAAAGGGTAGGTGCAAATAAATGAATACTACTAGAAAATTACCTGCTTGAAATAAAGTTCTTTTTCATTTATTTATTTTCAGGAATTAGAAGCTTACGTAGATGATTTAGATATGGACAGTGACTTAAGAAAGGATGATTTTTATTACTTGTCTCAAGAAGACCAAGAGAGACAAAAGCGCGAGCATGAAGAATCCAAGAGGGTTCTCCAAGAATTAAAGTCTGTGCTGGGATTCAAAGCATCGGAGGCAGAAAGGCAGAAGTGGAAGCAACTTCTGTTTAGCGATCATGGTAAGCACTGAATTCAAAGTTAAAGGTTATCTCAGCGTAGGAGATTTTTCTTTAACTGAATCTTATTTTGGTTACAGAATTCTTATGCCTCTAATTTTAGGGATCCAACAGTAAGTATAGTACTTTTTCTTCTAGACACAAAATCAATTTGTTCAATTAGAGAGTAGGTATGTAATGAAATGGGATATAAAATCACACTTTTCATCAGTTATTTGATTTTTTGTTTTGGAATGGACAGTGAGTTGAATAAATTAGAGTGTTTTTCAAATTTTGTGTATTTGAAATTTTAAACCTTGTTCTCTTTATGTTGATATCATAAATACCTCAGTGAAACACAAATGATTGGGTTCACTATTGAAACAAATGAACTAAGACCTAGGCCCTTAGCTACATCATTTAGGTTTCTCAGTGATTTGAGCACTGTAATGGATGGGAGTTGAGGGCCTGCTTCTGTGCACAGTTTCCATACTTGGATTTGGACAAAGCTGGATGACTTTAACGCCTTAACTAAGATTACCCTTAACTCCTTTATGTTTCACACCTGTCTTTAGTTGAACTTCTTGGGAGGCAGAGAAGGGAATGAGGGGAAGCTTAATACTTGACGATATTAAACTAGCTAATTTCTAGATGAAGAATTAATTTCTAAGAAGGCAGAGGGACTTCCCTTCTATTTTAGAGTATATAGAGCCTCAAAATCAGTTGCCTTCATTTCCCTTTCTCTTTTTCACTTGAAATATATAAATTAGTTAACTTCTGGAAAGTTCTTCAGGGTCTACCATTTTGATTTTCCTTTGTCCATGCGTACATTTTTTTTTATTTTATCCTTCCTCCTTCTTTCTATTGACCTCTTTTATAGCCCAGGTCCTCATTAGATGATACTCATGTATTATAATCGCCTTAGCTGACTTGCATTTTCAGTATCTTTGTCTTCTAAGCTATCTTTAGAAATAGTGTCTAAGCTTCAAAGATAGCTTCTATCTTTGCAAGCTCTAGATTTTTCTCAAACAGCAAATTGATAATAGCTCTCTACTTAAAAATCTACAGCAGCCCTGGCCAGTTTGGTTCAGTGGATAGAGCATCAGCCTGCAGACTGAAGGGTCCCGGATTCGATTCTGTTCATGGACACAGGCCTGGGTTGTGGGCTCAATCCCCAGTGTGGGCATGCAGGAGGAAGCCAATCAATGATTCTCTCTCATCATTGATGTTTCCATCTTCCTCTCCCTCTCCCTTCCTCTCTGAAATCAATAAAAATATATTTTAACAAACAACAACAAAAAAACCTATGCTGTACTCGCTTTTTATTGTATTACATCTAAACTCCTTTTCCTGGTGTTAATCCTTTCCATCATATAAATCCATCATACCCAATTATATATATGTCCCACTATTCCTAATATAGATATCTTCCTCCAGTTATATTTATTTAATTAGATTATGGTTCCACAAATTTGCTATTTTTATTCATGAAAAATATTCATGGTCATCGCTTTACTAGACATTTCTCTTCTCCAGGCTGTCCTCTCCACCAGTCTCATCTGAATCCTCAGCCCTGCAGCTTTTCCTGACACTGCAGACCCTCGTGCCAGAAGGGCACTGTAATGAAAGCAAGTCTGAGTAGCAAAGCATATAGGAGATTAGGATCTTCCCAGAAACAGCAGTAAAAATTGAGTTCCTGTTACCTGCCTATATACTGGGCCTACATAAATCAGAGATTAAGAGTATTAATGTTTTAGGCACTGCTATTTTCTGTGCGTTAGATTTATTTTTTATTTTTGGCCTCTGAATACAGTCTCCTTAAATAAGGGCTTTATTATCCTTAATAGTATTCATTCAGCAAATTATTTCTTCAACCAGTAGTTATTAGCATATTGTTCATTATTACATATTCCTAACACATAAATCAAGAGACAAAAGTCCCTGGAGGCTTATATTCTAGCATAGTGTTAATATGCTTGTATTACTCTTTTCCCCACCCCCATTTCATTAGCAATTATCAGGAATATCAATCAACTTCTAATTTATGTTGCATACTTTAAACTAGCATATTTATAGATTAAAACTGCATGTGAAGACTGAAAATAGCATTATTATATAAACTTGTATCCTTTTTTATTGTTTAGTATTTTCTTTATGTAGCTTTAAAATTATCCTATTGACAATATGGGCAAAGAGAACACTGAGAAATGTGTCTCTTTTTCAGGTACGTGCTTTGATAGTTTACATTTGAAAAGGCAATAATGCTGATTTAATTTGTGAAATTAAGTAGAAAGCTGCTGATACCGTAAAGTGCTTTTCCCATGAAGTTTTTCGGTACATCTTCCAGAGTTGTTTTCATCTCTGCCTACAGGGGTAAAGTCCGAATGGAATTAGAGGGGGAAATTCTGCACTGGAACCTGTTGTCGCTGCTTCTCTAGTGGAGTTACTGCAGCTTAGGGATCTGTTTCTTGCAAATGGACACATTTTACAAAATAATTTTTAAATACACGCCAGACCTTCAAGATGTACTTTTTTTATTTCTTCCGCCATGCTTCATAATATATTGTATTGTACTAACCCCTCATACTGGGAGGAGAGACTGCCTAGCAAGCAACCCACTGCCTACTAACTGCAAGAGGGGTTAAATAAAACTTCATTTGCCTTGAGAGGACAACTTCTGCCGTATGGATACATATTATATTTATGTATTATGCTTTGTACAGTAGTTGGTCTTGAGTGCAGATTTTATTTCATTATATATTTTTCTGTGACATTATAAAATGTGTAGAAGTTACAGCTTTACTTTCATCAGGGTTTATTAGGTGGTTGACAAGTAAATTGAATTGTATGTTACGTCTGTTTTCCAATAATGTTTTAACTTATATATATGTGTGTGTGTGTGTGCTGAAAATATGATTATCTGGATTACTTAGGCTTTTTATCTGACATATTTTATCAGTGAAAGCCATGCTGCTTATTTTTTAATGCTGTGGTCCTCAAAATTTAGTATGCATCAGTACAAGGTGGAAGGCTTATCAACATAGCTAGTCCCCAACCCCATCTTTCAATTTAGTAAGTCTGAGGTGGAGCCTGAGAATTTGCATTTCTGCCAAATTCCTAGAGGATGCTGACTGATGCTATTAGTTTAAGGACCACACTTTGAGAACCAATGCTTTAATATTTTGAATAAGAGAATACATGAGGTGTTTTAAAATCATCGTAACCCTGTCTCATTTCATTTCTTAGGCATTTTATCTCTTATAAAGTTCTTTGGATTTACAGATTTATATTGATTTTACTAGAAAGTTTTATTTAGCCCTTATTTATTGTTCTTTATAAGAAAAAAAATCTACTGGGAGTTTAAATTAAAGTTTAAATTATTTCTGGGTCCTTAGTTATTATTTTTTCTTTCTTTCTTTTTGCTTTTTTTTCCTTTAAAGCTGTGTTGAAATCCTTGTCTCCTGTAGACCCAATGGAACCCATAAGTAATTCAGAACCATCAATGGATTCAGATATGGGGAAAGTTGGTAAAAATGATATTGAAGAAGAAAATAGTAAGCCCTCCATAACTGATGATGAAATATGTAGTAGGACTGAGTATTTGTGTGAAAACCCTCTAGATGGTAAAAATAAAGACAATTTTACACATGAGGGCTTCCTGCAAGGAGCTAAAGGAAGAGCGTGTCTGTGGGAAAGCGAAGATGACTCTAAGGAGACGGATGCTGGTGACCTGATCGCCGCCCATCCAGTTCCCAGGGACTCACCACAGCCCTCCATCCGGCAGAGGCTGGCGAGGCTGCAGCTGTCCCCGGATTTTACCTTCACTGCTGGCCTCGCTGCCGAAGTGGCTGCGCGGTCTCTCTCCTTTACCACTATGCAGGAACAGACTTTTGGTGACGAGGAGGAAGAACAATTAATAGAAGAAAATCAAAGTGAGCTAGAAGAAAAGGAAGATCAAGATTTACATGAAGGATTTTA